>JAVRKA010001414.1:0-11788 GCA_034508555.1 Venustoraphidia nigricollis
TTTCAGATATAGGTGTCGATAGGCATTTCAGATATAGGTGTCGATAGGCAATTCAGATCTAGGTGTCGATATGCATTTCAGATATAGGTGTCGATAGGCATTTCAGATATAGGTGTCGATAGGCATTTCAGATATAGGTGTCGATAGGCATTTCGGATATAGGTGTCGATAGGCATTTCAGATATAGGTGTCGATAGGCATTTCAGATATAGGTGCCGATAGGCATTTCAGATATAGTTGCCGATTGGCATTTTAAAAATAGGTGCCGATAGGCATTTCAGATATAGAAGCCGATAGGCATTTCAAATATAGGTGCCGATAGGCATTCCAGATATGGTTGCCGATAGGCATTTCAAATATAGGTGCTGATAGGCATTTCAGATGTAGTTTCCGATAGGCATTTCAAAAATAGGTGTCGATAGGCATTTCAGATATAGGTGTCGATAGGCATTTCAGATATAGGTGTCGATAGGCATTTCAGATATAGGTGTCGATAGGCATTTCAGATATAGGTGTCAATAGGCATTTCAGATATAGGTGTCGATAGGCATTTCAGATATAGGTGTCGATAGGCATTTCAGATATAGGTGTCGATAGGCATTTCAGATATAGGTGCCGATAGGCATTTCAGATATAGTTGCCGATTGGCATTTTAAAAATAGGTGCCGATAGGCATTTCAGATATAGAAGCCGATAGGCATTTCAAATATAGGTGCCGATAGGCATTCCAGATATGGTTGCCGATAGGCATTTCAAATATAGGTGCTGATAGGCATTTCAGATGTAGTTTCCGATAGGCATTTCAAAAATAGGTGTCGATAGGCATTTCAGATATAGGTGTCGATAGGCATTTCAGATATAGGTGTCGATAGGCATTTCAGATATAGGTGTCGATAGGTATTTCAGATATAGGTGTCGATAGGCATTTCAGATATAGGTGTCGATAGGCATTTCAGTTATAAGTGTCGATAGGCATTTCAGATATAGGTGCCGATAGGCATTTCAGATATAGTTGCCGATTGGCATTTTAAAAATAGGTGCTGATAGGCATTTCAGATATAGAAGCCGATAGGCATTCCAAATATAGGTGCCGATAGGAATTCCAGATATGGTTGCCGATAGGCATTTCAAATATAGGTGCTGATAGGCATTTCAGATATAGGTGGCGATAGGCATTTCAGATATAGGTGTCGATAGGCATTTCAGATATAGGTGTCCATAGGCATTTCAGATATAGGTGTCGATAGGCATTTCAGATATAGGTGTCGATAGGCATTTCAGATATAGGTGTCGATAGGCATTTCAGATATAGGTGTCGATAGGCATTTCAGATATAGGTGCCGATAGGCATTTCAGATATAGTTGCCGATTGGCATTTTAAAAATAGGTGCCGATAGGCATTTCAGATATAGAAGCCGATAGGCATTTCAAATATAGGTGCCGATAGGCATTCCAGATATGGTTGCCGATAGGCATTTCAAATATAGGTGCTGATAGGCATTTCAGATGTAGTTTCCGATAGGCATTTCAAAAATAGGTGTCGATAGGCATTTCAGATATAAGTGTCGATAGGCATTTCAGATATAGGTGTCGATAGGCATTTCAGATATAGGTGTCGATAGGCATTTCAGATATAGGTGTCGATAGGCATTTCAGATATAGGTGTCGATAGGCATTTCAGATATAGGCGTCGATAGGCATTTCAGATATAGGTGTCGATAGGCATTTCAAATGTAGGTGTCGATAGGCATTTCAGATATAGGTGTCGATAGACATTTCAGATATAGGTGCCGATAGGCATTTCAGATATAGTTGCCGATTGGCATTTTAAAAATAGGTGCCGATAGGCATTTCAGATATAGAAGCCGATAGGCATTTCAAATATAGGTGCCGATAGGCATTCCAGATATGGTTGCCGATAGGCATTTCAAATATAGGTGCTGATAGGCATTTCAGATGTTGTTTCCGATAGGCATTTCAAAAATAGGTGTCGATAGGCATTTCAGATATAAGTGTCGATAGGCATTTCAGATATAGGTGTCGATAGGCATTTCAGATATAGGTGTCGATAGGCATTTCAGATATAGGTGTCGATAGGCATTTCAGATATAGGTGTCGAATGGCATTTCAGATATAGGTGTCGATAGGCATTTCAGATATAGGTGTCGATAGGCATTTCAGATATATGTGCCGATAGGCATTTCAGATATAGTTGCCGATTGGCATGTTAAAAATAGGTGCCGATAGGCATTTCAGATATAGAAGCCGATAGGCATTTCAAATATAGGTGCCGATAGGCATTCCAGATATGGTTGCCGATAGGCATTTCAAATATAGGTGCTGATAGGCATTTCAGATGTAGTTTCCGATAGGCATTTCAAAAATAGGTGTCGATAGGCATTTCAGATATAGGTGTCGATAGGCATTTCAGATATAGGTGTCGATAGGCATTTCAGATATAGGTGTCGATAGGCATTTCAGATATAGGTGTCGATAGGCATTTCAGATATAGGTGCCGATAGGCATTTCAGATATAGTTGCCGATTGGCATTTTAAAAATAGGTGCCGATAGGCATTTCAGATATAGAAGCCGATAGGCATTTCAAATATAGGTGCCGATAGGCATTCCAGATATGGTTGCCGATAGGCATTTTAAATATAGGTGCTGATAGGCATTTCAGATGTAGTTTCCGATAGGCATTTCAAAAATAGGTGTCGATAGGCATTTCAGATATAGGTGTCGATAGGCATTTCAGATATAGGTGTCGATAGGCATTTCAGATATAGGTGTCGATAGGCATTTCAGATATAGGTGTCGATAGGCATTTCAGATATAGGTGTCGATAGGCATTTCAGATATAGGTGTCGATAGGCATTTCAGATATAGGTGTCGATAGGCATTTCAGATATAGGTGTCGATAGGCATTTCAGATATAGGTGTCGATAGGCATTTCAGATATAGGTGTCGATAGGCATTTCAGATGTAGGTGTCGATAGGCATTTCAGATATAGGTGTCGATAGGCATTTCATATATAGGTGTCGATAGGCATTTCAGATATAGGTGCCGATAGGCATTTCAGATATAGTTGCCGATTGGCATTTTAAAAATAGGTGCCGATAGGCATTTCAGATATAGAAGCCGATAGGCATTTCAAATATAGGTGCCGATAGGCATTCCAGATATGGTTGCCGATAGGCATTTCAAATATAGGTGCTGATAGGCATTTCAGATGTAGTCTCCGATAGGCATTTCAAAAATAGGTGTCGATAGGCATTTCAGATATAGGTGTCGATAGGCATTTCAGATATAGGTGTCGATAGGCATTTCAGATATAGGTGTCGATAGGCATTTCAGATATAGGTGTCGATAGGCATTTCAGATATAGGTGTCGATAGGCATTTCAGATATAGGTGCCGATAGGCATTTCAGATATAGTTGCCGATTGGCATTTTAACAATAGGTGCCGATAGGCATTTCAGATATAGAAGCCGATAGGCATTTCAAATATAGGTGCCGATAGGCATTCCAGATATGGTTGCCGATAGGCATTTCAAATATAGGTGCTGATAGGCATTTCAGATGTAGTTTCCGATAGGCATTTCAAAAATAGGTGTCGATAGGCATTTCAGATATAGGTGTCGATAGGCATTTCAGATATAGGTGTCGATAGGCATTTCAGATATAGGTGTCGATAGGCATTTCAGATATAGGTGTCGATAGGCATTTTAGATATAGGTGTCGATAGGCATTTCAGTTATAGGTGTCGATAGGCATTTCAGATATAGGTGCCGATAGGCATTTCAGATATAGTTGCCGATTGGCATTTTAAAAATAGGTGCCGATAGGCATTTCAGATATAGAAGCCGATAGGCATTTCAAATATAGGTGCCGATAGGCATTCCAGATATGGTTGCCGATAGGCATTTCAAATATAGGTGCTGATAGGCATTTCAGATATAGAAGCCGATAGGCATTTCAAATATAGGTGCCGATAGGCATTCCAGATATGGTTGCCGATAGGCATTTCAAATATAGGTGCTGATAGGCATTTCAGATGTAGTTTCCGATAGGCATTTCAAAAATAGGTGTCGATAGGCATTTCAGATATAGGTGTCGATAGGCATTTCAGATATAGGTGTCGATAGGCATTTCAGATATAGGTGTCGATAGGCATTTCAGATATAGGTGTCGATAGGCATTTCAGATATAGGTGTAGATAGGCATTTCAGATATAGGTGTCGATAGGCATTTCAGATATAGGTGTCGATAGGCATTTCAGATATAGGTGCCGATAGGCATTTCAGATATAGTTGCCGATTGGCATTTTAAAAATAGGTGCCGATAGGCATTTCAGATATAGAAGCCGATAGGCATTTCAAATATAGATGCCGATAGGCATTCCAGATATGGTTGCCGATAGGCATTTCAAATATAGGTGCTGATAGGCATTTCAGATGTAGTTTCCGATAGGCATTTCAAAAATAGGTGTCGATAGGCATTTCAGATATAGGTGTCGATAGGCATTTCAGATATAGGTGTCGATAGGCATTTCAGATATAGGTGTCGATAGGCATTTCAGATATAGGTGTCGATAGGCATTTCAGATATAGGTGTCGATAGGCATTTCAGATATAGGTGTCGATAGGCATTTCAGATATAGGTGTCGATAGGCATTTCAGATATAGGTGTCGATAGGCATTTCAGATATAGGTGTCGATAGGCATTTCAGATATAGGTGCCGATAGGCATTTCAGATATAGTTGCCGATTGGCATTTTAAAAATAGGTGCCGATAGGCATTCTAGATATAGAAGCCGATAGGCATTTCAAATATAGGTGCCGATGGGCATTCCAGATATGGTTGCCGATAGGCATTTCAAATATAGGTGCTGATAGGCATTTCAGATGTAGTTTCCGATAGGCATTTCAAAAATAGGTGTCGATAGGCGTTTCAGATATAGGTGTCGATAGGCATTTCAGATATAGGTGTCGATAGGCATTTCAGATATAGGTGTCGATAGGCATTTCAGATATAGGTGTCGATAGGCATTTCAGATATAGGTGTCGATAGGCATTTCAGATATAGGTGTCGATAGGCATTTCAGATATAGGTGTCGATAGGCATTTCAGATATAGGTGCCGATAGGCATTTCAGATATAGTTGCCGATTGGCATTTTAAAAATAGGTGCCGATAGGCATTTCAGATATAGAAGCCGATAGGCATTTCAAATATAGGTGCCGATAGCCATTCCAGATATGGTTGCCGATAGGCATTTTAAATATAGGTGCTGATAGGCATTTCAGATGTAGTTTCCGATAGGCATTTCAAAAATAGGTGTCGATAGGCATTTCAGATATAGGTGTCGATAGGCATTTTAGATATAGGTGTCGATAGGCATTTCAGATATAGGTGTCGATAGGCATTTCAGATATAGGTGTCGATAGGCATTTCAGATATAGGTGTCGATAGGCATTTCAGATATAGGTGTCGATAGGCATTTCAGATATAGGTGTCGATAGGCATTTCAGATATAGGTGCCGATAGGCATTTCAGATATAGTTGCCGATTGGCATTTTAAAAATAGGTGCCGATAGGCATTTCAGATATAGGTGTCGATAGGCATTTCAGATATAGGTGCCGATAGGCATTTCAGATATAGTTGCCGATTGGCATTTTAAAAATAGGTGCCGATAGGCATTTCAGATATAGGTGCTGATAGGCATTTCAGATATAGGTGTCGATAGGCATTTCAGATATAGGTGTCGATAGGCATTTCAGATATAGATGTCGAATGGCATTTCAGATATAGGTGTCGATAGGCATTTCAGATATAGGTGTCGATAGGCATTTCAGATATAGGTGCCGATAGGCATTTCAGATATAGTTGCCGATTGGCATGTTAAAAATAGGTGCCGATAGGCATTTCAGATATAGAAGCCGATAGGCATTTCAAATATAGGTGCTGATAGGCATTCCAGATATGGTTGCCGATAGGCATTTCAAATATAGGTGCTGATAGGCATTTCAGATGTAGTTACCGATAGGCATTTCAAAAATAGGTGTCGATAGGCATTTCAGATATAGGTGTCGATAGGCATTTCAGATATAGGTGTCGATAGGCATTTCAGATATAGGTGTCGATAGGCATTTCAGATATAGGTGTCGATAGGCATTTCAGATATAGGTGTCGATAGGCATTTCAGATATAGGTGTCGATAGGCATTTCAGATATAGGTGTCGATAGGCATTTCAGATATAAGTGCCGATAGGCATTTCAGATATAGTTGCCGATTGGCATTTTAAAAATAGGTGCCGATAGGCATTTCAGATATAGAAGCCGATAGGCATTTCAAATATTGGTGCCGATAGGCATTCCAGATATGGTTGCCGATAGGCATTTCAAATATAGGTGCTGATAGGCATTTCAGATGTAGTTTCCGATAGGCATTTCAAAAATAGGTGTCGATGGGCATTTCAGATATAGGTGTCGATAGGCATTTCAGATATAGGTGTCGATAGGCATTTCAGATATAGGTGTCGATAGGCATTTCAGATATAGGTGTCGATAGGCATTTCAGATATAGGTGTCGATAGGCATTTCAGATATAGGTGTCGATAGGCATTTCAGATAAAGGTGTCGATAGGCATTTCAGATATAGGTGTCGATAGGCATTTCAGATATAGGTGCCGATAGGCATTTCAGATATAGTTGCCGATTGGCATTTTAAAAATAGGTGCCGATAGGCATTTCAGATATAGAAGCCGATAGGCATTTCAAATATCGGTGCCGATAGGCATTCCAGATATGGTTGCCGATAGGCATTTCAAATATAGGTGCTGATAGGCATTCCAGATGTAGTTTCCGATAGGCATTTATAAAATAGGTGTTGATAGGCATTTCAGATATAGGTGTCGATAGGCATTTCAGATATAGGTGTCGATAGGCATTTCAGATATAGGTGTCGATAGGCATTTCAGATATAGGTGTCGATAGGCATTTCAGATATAGGTGTCGATAGGCATTTCAGATGTAGGTGTCGATAGGCATTTCAGATATAGGTGTCGATAGGCATTTCAGATATAGGTGTCGATAGGCATTTCAGATATAGGTGCCGATAGGCATTTCAGATATAGTTGCCGATTGGCATTTTAAAAATAGGTGCCGATAGGCATTTCAGATATAGAAGCCGATAGGCATTTCAAATATAGGTGCCGATAGGCATTCCAGATATGGTTGCCGATAGGCATTTCAAATATAGGTGCTGATAGGCATTTCAGATGTAGTCTCCGATAGGCATTTCAAAAATAGGTGTCGATAGGCATTTCAGATATAGGTGTCGATAGGCATTTCAGATATAGGTGTCGATAGGCATTTCAGATATAGGTGTCGATAGGCATTTCAGATATAGGTGTCGATAGGCATTTCAGATATAGGTGTCGATAGGCATTTCAGATATAGGTGTCGATAGGCATTTCAGATATAGGTGTCGATAGGCATTTCAGATATAGATGCCGATAGGCATTTCAGATATAGTTGCCGATTGGCATTTTAAAAATAGGTTTAGATAGGCATTTCAGATATAGAAGCCGATAGGCATTTCAAATATAGGTGCCGATAGGCATTCCAGATATGGTTGCCGATAGGCATTTCAAATATAGGTGCTGATAGGCATTTCAGATGTAGTTTCCGATAGGCATTTTAAAAATAGGTGTCGATAGGCATTTCAGATATAGGTGTCGATAGGCATTTCAGATATAGGTGTCGATAGGCATTTCAGATATAGGTGTCGATAGGCATTTCAGATATAGGTGTCAATAGGCATTTCAGATATAGGTGTCGATAGGCATTTCAGATATAGGTGTCGATAGGCATTTCAGATATAGGTGTCGATAGGCATTTCAGATATAGGTGCCGATAGGCATTTCAGATATAGTTGCCGATTGGCATTTTAAAAATAGGTGCCGATAGGCATTTCAGATATAGAAGCCGATAGGCATTTCAAATATAGGTGCCGATAGGCATTCCAGATATGGTTGCCGATGGCATTTCAAATATAGGTGCTGATAGGCATTTCAGATGTAGTTTCCGATAGGCATTTCAAAAATAGGTGTCGATAGGCATTTCAGATATAGGTGTCGATAGGCATTTCAGATATAGGTGTCGATAGGCATTTCAGATATAGGTGTCGATAGGCATTTCAGATATAGGTGTCGATAGGCATTTTAGATATAGGTGTCGATAGGCATTTCAGTTATAGGTGTCGATAGGCATTTCAGATATAGGTGCCGATAGGCATTTCAGATATAGTTGCCGATTGGCATTTTAAAAATAGGTGCCGATAGGCATTTCAGATATAGAAGCCGATAGGCATTCCAAATATAGGTGCCGATAGGAATTCCAGATATGGTTGCCGATAGGCATTTCAAATATAGGTGCTGATAGGCATTTCAGATGTAGTTTCCGATAGGCAATTCAAAAATAAGTGTCGATAGGCATTTCAGATATAGGTGTCGATAGGCATTTCAGATATAGGTGTCGATAGGCATTTCAAATATAGGTGTCCATAGGCATTTCAGATATAGGTGTCGATAGGCATTTCAGATATAGGTGTCGATAGGCATTTCAGATATAGGTGTCGATAGGCATTTCAGATATAGGTGTCGATAGGCATTTCAGATATAGGTGCCGATAGGCATTTCAGATATAGTTGCCGATTGGCATTTTAAAAATAGGTGCCGATAGGCATTTCAGATATAGAAGCCGATAGGCATTTCAAATATAGGTGCCGATAGGCATTCCAGATATGGTTGCCGATAGGCATTTCAAATATAGGTGCTGATAGGCATTTCAGATGTAGTTTCCGATAGGCATTTCAAAAATAGGTGTCGATAGGCATTTCAGTTATAGGTGTCGATAGGCATTTCAGATATAGGTGTCGATAGGCATTTCAGATATAAGTGTCGATAGGCATTTCAGATATAGGTGTCGATAGGCATTTCAGATATAGGTGTAGATAGGCATTTCAGATATAGGTGTCGATAGGCATTTCAGATATAGGTGTCGATAGGCATTTCAGATATAGGTGCCGATAGGCATTTCAGATATAGTTGCCGATTGGCATTTTAAAAATAGGTGCCGATAGGCATTTCAGATATAGAAGCCGATAGGCATTTCAAATATAGGTGCCGATAGGCATTCCAGATATGGTTGCCGATAGGCATTTCAAATATAGGTGCTGATAGGCATTTCAGATGTAGTTTCCGATAGGCATTTCAAAAATAGGTGTCGATAGGCATTTCAGATATAGGTGTCGATAGGCATTTCAGATATAGGTGTCGATAGGCATTTCAGATATAGGTGTCGATAGGCATTTCAGATATAGGTGTCGATAGGCAATTCAGATATAGGTGTCGATAGGCATTTCAGATATAGGTGTCGATAGGCATTTCAGATATAGGTGTCGATAGGCATTTCAGATATAGGTGCCGATAAGCATTTCAGATATAGTTGCCGATTGGCATTTTAAAAATAGGTGCCGATAGGCATTTCAGATATAGAAGCCGATAGGCATTTCAAATATAGGTGCCGATAGGCATTCCAGATATGGTTGCCGATAGGCATTTCAAATATAGGTGCTGATAGGCATTTCAGATGGAGTTCCCGATAGGCATTTCAAAAATAGGTGTCGATAGGCATTTCAGATATAGGTGTCATAGGCATTTCAGATATAGGTGTCGATAGGCATTTCAGATATAGGTGTCGATAGGCATTTCAGATATAGGTGTCGATAGGCATTTCAGATATAGGTGTCGATAGGCATTTCAGATATAGGTGTCGATAGGCATTTCAGATATAGGTGTCGATAGGCATTTCAAATATAGGTGTCGATAGGCATTTCAGATATAGGTGTCGATAGGCATTTCAGATATAGGTGCCGATAGGCATTTCAGATATAGTTGCCGATTGGCATTTTAAAAATAGGTGCCGATAGGCATTTCAGATATAGAAGCCGATAGGCATTTCAAATATAGGTGCCGATAGGCATTCCAGATATGGTTGCCGATAGGCATTTCAAATATAGGTGCTGATAGGCATTTCAGATGTAGTTTCCGCTAGGCATTTCAAAAATAGGTGTCGATAAGCATTTCAGATATAGGTGTCGATAGGCATTTCAGATATAGGTGTCGATAGGCATTTCAGATATAGGTGTCGATAGGCATTTCAGATATAGGTGTCGATAGGCATTTCAGATATAGGTGTCGATAGGCATTTCAGATATAGGTGTCGATAGGCATTTCAGATATAGGTGTCGATAGGCATTTCAGATATAGGTGTCGATAGGCATTTCAGATATAGGTATCGATAGGCATTTCAGATATAGGTGTCGATAGGCATTTCAGATATAGGTGCCGATAGGCATTTCAGATATAGTTGCCGATTGGCATTTTAAAAATAGGTGCCGATAGGCATTCTAGATATAGAAGCCGATAGGCATTTCAAATATAGGTGCCGATAGGCATTCCAGATATGGTTGCCGATAGGCATTTCAAATATAGGTGCTGATAGGCATTTCAGATGTAGTTTCCGATAGGCATTTCAAAACTAGGTGTCGATAGGCGTTTCAGATATAGGTGTCGATAGGCATTTCAGATATAGGTGTCGATAGGCATTTCAGATATAGGTGTCGATAGGCATTTCAGATATAGGTGTCGATAGGCATTTCAGATATAGGTGTCGATAGGCATTTCAGATATAGGTGTCGATAGGCATTTCAGATATAGGTGTCGATAGGCATTTCAGATATAGGTGCCGATAGGCATTTCAGATATAGTTGCCGATTGGCATTTTAAAAATAGGTGCCGATAGGCATTTCAGATATAGAAGCCGATAGGCATTTCAAATATAGGTGCCGATAGCCATTCCAGATATGGTTGCCGATAGGCATTTTAAATATAGGTGCTGATAGGCATTTCAGATGTAGTTTCCGATAGGCATTTCAAAAATAGGTGTCGATAGGCATTTCAGATATAGGTGTCGATAGGCATTTTAGATATAGGTGTCGATAGGCATTTCAGATATAGGTGTCGATAGGCATTTCAGATATAGGTGTCGATAGGCATTTCAGATATAGGTGTCGATAGGCATTTCAGATATAGGTGTCGATAGGCATTTCAGATATAGGTGTCGATAGGCATTTCAGATATAGGTGCCGATAGGCATTTCAGATATAGTTGCCGATTGGCATTTTAAAAATAGGTGCCGATAGGCATTTCAGATATAGAAGCCGATAGGCATTTCAAATATAGGTGCCAATAGGCATTCCAGATATGGTTGCCGATAGGCATTTCAAATATAGGTGCTGATAGTCATTTCAGATGTAGTTTCCGATAGGCATTTCAAAAATAGGTGTCGATAGGCATTTCAGATATAGGTGTCGATAGGCATTTCAGATATAGGTGTCGATAGGCATTTCGGATATAGGTGTCGATAGGCATTTCAGATATAGGTGTCGATAGGCATTTCAGATATAGGTGCCGATAGGCATTTCAGATATAGTTGCCGATTGGCATTTTGAAAATAGGTGCCGATAGGCATTTCAGATATAGAAGCCGATAGGCATTTCAAATATAGGTGACGATAGGCATTCCAGATATGGTTGCCGATAGGCATTTCAAATATAGGTGCTGATAGGCATTTCAGATGTAGTTTCCGATAGGCATTTCAAAAATAGGTGTCGATAGGCATTTCAGATATAGGTGTCGATAGGCATTTCAGATATAGGTG
>JAVRKA010001415.1:0-11766 GCA_034508555.1 Venustoraphidia nigricollis
AGAATCACGTGCGTTATATTACTACGATTCACGATAATATTAATATTATATCACATTGAAATTTGAACTGTGACGGTTATACTTTGGTCCTTTTTGCATGTAAAAATTTATTATGTATTATACGTTCAATATTACGTAAGTATAGCATAGTTTTAACACAGAACACAACACAATAATGTTTATGGGACGAAAGATGATTTTAACGCACAGAGAAACATTTCGTGAACTATGGATCAAGTCATTTCATTCATTGCAATGGAATATGACTATGATTCATAAGCGCGATCGCAAGGAACCGTAGATTGGAACGATTCGTTCGAAGTAAATGGTTCGGTGTGTCACAAATATTTCGGTAAATTTAAACGACACTGTACGATTACGTTTTGTAAAGGAATTACTTCGATATGTATAACACTTCTTGGCTTCCGGACTGGTACATCGTGGTTCATTGGTGTTTTTACCTGACGTTTCGTCTACAACTGCGGTAGCATTATCAAAGGCGATGTGGTAGCGGGCGAGGTGTGTGTCCTTGCCTAGAAGGACACTTCGCCCGCTACCACATCGCCTTTGATAATGTCTACCGCAGTTGTAGACAACACATTAGGTAGAAATACATTAATAATAACTGGCATCTCATTTTATCACTGTGTAGACAGCACGTGTCCTTAGGACGCCAAGTTAGGTTTAGGCAAAATATAGTGCGTACAGATCTGAAAATCCTTTACCAACTTTATGTATCAACTCTGGGTAACAAAATTGGTTTCATAATATGAACACATTTTGGTGATCACTTCAACGTTTACTATACGAGGATTTCCTCGAAATCATTTTCAATCGAACTGTAACATCATGAAGACTCTAAAACACTTCTCTTACGATTTCTATGACGTTCCTCATGAAACATAACTTTAAAAGAAGCGGAGTAGGGTTTTTTTAAACTTTTCCCTACATTCCAAATAAAAATATATAAGCATATATACAAAAGCAAATTTAACATTAAACTTATTGCACGGGGTAAATAGTAGGAACCAAAATCAAACTTAACATTTTTGTAAAATTTTATAATTATAACAATAAATTTTGCATATTAATGTTATCATCCATAATTTTTTAAGTTTAAAATTAGCAGGAAATTGGACAATATTAAAATTTATAATCAATTTAGCGACGTTTCGGTTTATTTATTAAAGCTTCATCAGGCTTCTTGATTTATGTAGTTAAATAATAATAACTTACATCCCTTATAATACCCATTACAATTTCCAAAATTCTTTTTTTTTATTTTTTTCCCATTTCAATAACTTAATAAAAAAAAATTCTGTCAATTAATTTTGAATTTAATTTAATAAAAAATAAAAAAATAAATAAAGAATTTTGGAAATTGTAATGAGTATTATAAGGGATGTATAATAAGTTATTATTATTTAACTACATAAATTAAGAAGCCTGATGAAGATTTAATAAATAAACCGAAACGTCGCTAAATTGATTATAAATTTTAATGTTGTCCAATTTCGTGCTAATTTTAAACTTAATAAATTTTATCTGTATCTTTATAACTTCAAAAGAGTTCATGTGCACAAGAATATGTGCCATCAGACATCTAGTCTTATATAACTGATGTAATGTCAAAAGCTGATCATGTTACTATTACGATTTCGATGGATTTCTTATGATTCCTAGTGATTTCAGTAGGATTTCTAGTGATATTTTCAAAGTTGAAAACCGCTCAATGCCACATATGAATCTTAAGTATCAGTAATATCGCGATGCTGATATTTGCGTTTCCATATAAAAGAAAACCTCATCATATCTTCCAATTTTAGTATACTCTCGTCACAGGTGCTTATTTAATAGAGAAGTCGCGGAAAAGTTGAATTATACCCTTTTCGGACGAAGAGTTTCAAACAACGAATTAACGAAATACTTTCGATTAATATGCGTATTAATCGAAAGTATTTCGTTAATTCGTTGTTTGAAACTCTTCGTCGGAAAAGGGTATAATTCAACTTTTCCGCGACTACTCTATTGAATTTCTATGAATTTCAAAATTTTCGCAAGGAATTGCAACTGATAAATCAGTTTGTCGACAAAGAATCGATTCCGTTCACGCAATAAAATATGAATCGACCTTACTGTAGCATGCGCGCTGGAAAAACGGCGGAGTCGTCGTTTGTTATTCGGGTGGGAGGAAATCAATTGTGAGCGACAACCTTGACGCGACTCGCGAGGCCGGCGCCGCCGGCACACCGGCCTCTCAGACATCTAGCGGTTTATCAACGAATTGCAGTGGTCGCGCTCTACACGTTGTGCCGGTAAAAACTGAAAGCACGCCTACATAGATCAAATAATTACCAAGATTGACAACCTTATGGAGGTATAAAAGCCAATAAATGGGCCCGTTTTTAGGGGCGCCACCATTAAACGGGCACATGAACTAAGCGCTGGATTCGCGGCCAACTCATAGACATAGAAAAAATTAAATGTACTATAGCGACACTAATATTCCCACACATAAACTAAATTGTTACTACTCGAACTCCATAGTTTATAAGTCGCGATAACAATTTATAACCGGAAGTCACACCCGTAGACTACTAAAAATAAAAATATTTGTGCCAAAAACTGACACTTGAACATTTTTTCCACAGTTTAATATACGATATATATAAAACAAATTTTTGTTATAGAAAAAACATTTGACATTGATAAAAACATTTTAAAAGATAAATGGTCTAACTTTTTTTCAAATCCGTTCAAATTTTTTATTAGAAATTTTGAAAATCATATATCAAAATATTAACATAAAGTCGTAATAAATCATCACAAATTAATAAAAGAAAAGTCTGTAAATAATATTTATTTTATCATAAAGAAAAACTGACTGAAATATAATATTTCAATTATTGTTGGAAAACAAGGGTTTCAAGTTTTGCCAAATTTTCTGTTTTTTTTTTATTATATATAGATGGTTGCCTTACATTTATTTACAAAAATAATGCTTTGTCAAAATATTGATTTATTTATTCTATAAAGATTCTTTTTTAAATAGAATTCAAGCATACAGGAAATATTTTAACGTCGTTTCTGATCACATGTATTTCAGAGTATTTATTTTTTCTTCACTCGTCGCAACAGTCAACCACTGCCAGTTTTTCTTTCCGGGTTAAATAATTTCTTTTTCCAGACATTTTCCTATATAAATAAATTATTATTATTTTTACACGTCTTATATTAAGATATAATAATTTTCTGACAGTTTTTTTGTTTAACGATGTTTCTATAGCAATTGTGAATTTAAAAATCGTTTAAAGTGCAAATAGAACCCAGGGTCGACAGCTTGAAAACAAAAAATCGTTTCACGAGTGGTTTCATATCACTTGTCCTTGTCGCACCCACTGTGTTTGGCAAAGTGACAGTTATAAAAAAATTAAATATTTGAAACATATTTTGATTTCTATGTTTTTCATAAATTTTTGTTTGATATATATTTTGTTTTATTTTATTTTCACGTGAAATAAAAATTAAATTATTTTAAAAATAACTAAATTTGTACCTGCTGCTAACTTAACAATAAAAAAAAAATTGTTCGTTTACAAATATAAAAATGATTTTTCGGGAAAAAGGACTTTATTTAATAAAACTTTATATAATAAAGTCCTTTTTCCCGAAAAATCATTTTTATATTAATTACCAAGGACAAAAAAGAAATAAAGTCAATTGTTCGTTTACGTTGTTACATAGCAATAAATGCGACAAAATTTTATCAAATACAAGAAAAATGATTTATATTTCTAAATTTGTGTTCGTTTACTTTTCCAAATTTGATTTTTATTAAATAACCTTGGTAACGTTTTTTTTTTGTTTTCATATGATTGATATAGAGAAAGAACGGTCAGTTTTTAATTTCTAAAATATTATCAGCCATTTTGTGTAATTCGTTGAACGTAAAAATAAACTATTTTTGTTATACTGAAGTTTGGAGCAGAGACTGACTGTTATAGGCAGTAGATCATCTATTGATATAGGTGCTAATTAATAACAAACTATTAAAATGACACAAGTGTTACCCCATTTGTGATTAACCGCTTAAACGTTTGCTATTTATTTTTCAAATTGCTGGTTACCAAAACATCGTCACGTATTATAACCTACGATCTATTTTAAAATAAACGCATTATTTATATTGCAGCCAGTAATGCCATTGCGTAACCACATTAATGAAAAAAATTATATTTCAACTAAATAGTCATGAAGACGATTATTTTCATTTGAATTTTTAAAAATTGAATACTATAAAGAAATCGTGCTCAATTCTTGGAAAAAAATTGTACCAGCCAAATTATTCCTTATGTAGACGTATTATCACTATGGAATTGATCATTCTGTGGTTATCAGAGTCAACTGTTCTGTAAAATTACCACAATAACCTAACCATTACGCCTAATACATATATTAATAGATGACCTACTGTCTAAAACAACCAATCTCTACTTCAAACTTCAGTATAACAAAAATATTTAATTTTTACGTTCAACGGATAACACAAAATGACTGATAATAATTTAGAAATTAAATACTGATACTTTTTTCTCTATATCAATCATATGGAAACATAAAAAGCGTTACCAGGTGTAACGTTGTATAAAAAACATTTTTTTTATACTTGTACAATTTTTTTTTATCATTTAATTTATATTAATTTCGACTATTATAAAACCTCTTTATTTCATTTGACATTGCAGTTGCATAATCAATTTATTCTTAAAATATTTCTTATAGAAATATTTCACTTAATCTTTGGCAGAGCTAAAATTAACATCTAAAATTTAAATAATATTAGTAAACTTATAGTTTAAAATTGGAATAAAATTCTAAATATAATTATTGAGCCAATTTTGACAAAAACTATTTCAAAGTCGAAATTAATATAAATTTAAATAAATCCTTTAATTTCTTTTTGTAATCAGCAGTCGTGAAACTTAATATATTTTAATAAAAGTTTGCAAAATAATTAACGCTTTATATATATTTTCTTTAATTGATGTAATTTGATGAATTAAATTGAAAGTATCCGAGACAATAAAAATATATAAAAATAATTTTATAAAAGGGTGTCTACGGTACACAGGGTTATTCAATTAAAATCAAATTTGAAAAAGTAAACAAATATTTATTAAATATTAAATAAAACGAAACTACTTGTGATTACTGTTCAAAATATTTTTTTATTTATAAAACGTTTCTACCAAATTTTTGGTCCTTTTCAATTTATCAAAATACAAAATAAATTATAATTGTTTATATAAAAACAAAACAGTTAAGTACTAAAATTTTTTATAAAAATTATATAATCTATGGTAATGAAATGCCATATATTAAAACAATGAGTGACACAAAAAACCTAAAATGTTATATATTGAAAAATATGATTCTGTGAATAGGATGAGTGATACAAATAATCTAAAATTGATATTTAATAGGTTTTTTGTGTCACTCATTGTTTTAATATATGGCATTTCATTACCATAGATTATATAATTTTTATAAAAAATTTTAGTACTTAACTGTTTTGTTTTTATATAAACAATTATAATTTATTTTGTATTTTGATAAATTGAAAAGGACCAAAAATTTGGTAGAAACGTTTTATAAATAAAAAAATATTTTGAACAGTAATCGCAAGTAGTTTCGTTTTATTTAATATTATATTACTGTTGGTAGAGTCAATATTATTAAATATTTATTAAATTCGAAATCTATAATTTTTTCTGGAATTTGGTAAAATTTCGTCGTATTTATTGCTGTGTAACCATGTAAACGAAAAATATTTTTCTAATGTTAAAATAAATAGAAAAAAATTAGAAATACAAATAAATTTTATGAAAGCTAAAATAACTACGAGACCTTGAAAAAATACACAAAAAAATTATTTTATCTCGCAGCGTACAGTTAATGATTTCTATAGTTACACGCACTGCTAATGCATCAAGGCGTCTATTTTAAAATGCAACTATTGCAATTATAATTAATTTCTTATAACGGCAAATATAGTTCTAGTTTTATAAAGATAACTCTTATTAGAACATACACAACTGAAGAAAGAATTGAATTATTCAAAATGTGGTTTAATAAAAATTGATTTAAACGGTGGAAAAAATATGACCAATGTCCAAATATAATGATAATCACATTACACCTCTCACTGTTATGTCAAAGTATTTAACAAAAAATTTCATTTCTTCATAACTGTTCAATGAAAAGGGAAAAGTCCTTTTTACATTATGTATTTTTTATATTATCCACTAATAGTAATAACACTAATAACGCGATGAATTGTTCGCTGAAGTGACGCAAAAAAGATCTTCTTTTTACTGTGAAGTTTCGTAATATATAATTCAATATTTTGAAATAAAACTATATTTTTAAAAATACAATGATACGAATATAATACACACGCACAAAAAGATTTATAAAAAATGTAATGTCGATTAGCTGATAACACATTTCTTCAAAATTAATATTTAACAAATCAGACAGCTACAAAATATTCATTTATAGCACATATTTTAAAATGCAGTTAATAAAATATAATAAACCAACACAATTCTGTCAATTTTAACAAATTTTGCTCTCTTCAGATTTTTACATTTTGAATATTATATGACATTTAAAGTGAATGCAGGTGTTATTCAAAGGAGGTTCAAATATATTTTTACCATACACCAAAGCTCTGACCCAACCATGCATAGATCATATTTTGACCGTTGATTTCAGTAGCAGCACCGACCGAACTTTATCTTAAAAAGAGATGCATGATCGGCAAATAATGCTTGTAAGTGAAATGCACATAGTTACAATTGTGTCTCTCTATGAATTTGACGTTGCTCGATCATTAGTACAGACAATATTTCTCTTACTGTATATTACATACTCAATGACGCCTATTGACGACACGTCACGACGCGGCGCGCCGACCAGGCGCTGGTTGCAGATGCCGCTTTAGTTACTCCACTAAAACAAAATCCCGCCAATTGGGCGACAGGACCATTCCAACTTTAAAAATATTCGAAATTTGACGTTATAACAAATATGATATTTGCTATTTGTTTCCATGCAAAAATTAATCAAAGTATGCTTGTCAGCTACCTAACTAATTTCTTTTTAACAGATCTTTGGAACTAAAGAACAGCTGATTTTTTTTTATTTTCAAAATAATCCCGAAACTAAAAAATTAAGAAAAAAAAATTATAATGAGCCTCACCCTCATAAGCTCACATAAGAAGTAACTTCTTTAGTTTTTAATATTATTCTCAAGTTTAATTTTTTTTTATGACAAATTAATTAATAATATTTACACATACACACTATAAACTTCTATCCTTGTCAGTTTCATGTAATTTAGGAGACAAACTAACTTCCCCTTTAGGGGTCGATTCTATTTCACCTCGACTTTCTACTTTTTTCAAACAGATACGTCGCTAAAGAAGTTAAACTTCAAACATTTTTCTTACAAAACTTTGTTAAAAAAATAAATAGAACATAAATCATTATGGAAAAGTATATCATTACCTATATGAGAAAAAACTACGTTATAGCAGCATATATTTCTTTTGCGCATGCGCCGATTTTCTCCAAACACAATAGGGCTCTTCATATTAGCATACTAAATTTGGTTTCAATCCTTTCAACCGTTTGATCTATATCATGCTCACAGACCAACACAAACAGACGCACAAGTTTTTCCAAAAATATGTTTCTAGGATTCAGAGGACCTCAAAACGAAAAAATATTGTAAAATTTTGAAAAGTGAACTCTGACCTAAATTAGTACCATTCCCCACTACAATTAAACGACAACTTAACAATCAACTTAACGGGACTTCAGCAATTTCAATTTCTTGGAATGGTTTCCGGAAACGCTGTAAGATATCTACTTAAACGAGTGAACGTATTTCAAAAAAGTCTATCTGTTTTTATCGGCAGCACTCGAAAACAGCTGAGTTAATTGTGATGAAACTTGACATGGTATTTTTTACTCGGCTACGCGCGAATTAAAATAGGGACAAAAGCATGCAAGATTAAGTATTTTTTGGTCATTATAATCAAATTTCAAAATAAGTGATAGACAACTGGGTAAGCAAATCTATTATCCCCCTATGAACTAATGTTTCAATCATATTTTGGTTATCTGCCTTCATGTTATTTACTGTCGAATTTACGATCCGATTTATCGCTGGTCGTTGTCTAGCGTACTGAATCACAAAAATCAACAGTCGAATGTGCACTTACTATATTGTTGTTAACCCTGCAGTATTGTTTAATAACTTATGAATAAGTTTACAACAAAGAATCAATATATTTCATTTGTGTCTGACGTTTCTAATTAAAGTAGTCAAGCAAGTTGGGAGTGGACAAGTAATTTTTTCTGATTCATATTTCTGATAGCAACTGACCTGGCTTGCTACAGAAGGCTGTAGCGGCGAAGAAACTTACATTTAATGATACAGAAGTGACCTTTCTCTAATTTGAATAAAATCGGATATACAGAATAGAATACTCAAAAATCTTTTTTTTTTTTAATTTGGAAAGGTAATACGTTCTTCAATATCTAAACTGGCGTTTAGAAAAGTTTTTTATGATGCTTAAAGCTAACAGCCACAACACTTTGCTTAATAATGATTTGCCTGTAGAGCGAAGGGCACTTCCAAAAGTCCTTGTTTTATTAGCGCGAAATTTGTTCACAATTGTTAACTCAAGGACTTCCGAAAGCAAAGAAGTCCCGGTTGGAAACTTTAGTCTGATATGTTACTTAATTAGATATTTAAAGCTTTAAAAATTTCTTGCAGAACATTGTATATTTTACTTTTTTGTGTACTTTTCAATCCTGTAATATAGAAAGTGTCTTACGGAAGGCGAATTATACAAAGTGTTTCTAATTAAATGTCAATATTGAAGGGGGTTAAATAGGTGCAGGATTCTAAAGGTCCACACCCACTGAACTGGATCGGCTTGGCACGGCAGTGCATACACACACTGGATGTTGCCGTGGGTCGTGGTACAATATTGTCAAAAAGTTATAGATTATACGCGCCACAAAAGTATACTAGCTTGTAGCTAAGTGATCCATAATTTGTACGCAAGACTGTACGCGTGGAAACGTAACCCATACAGTATTCATATGCATGTGTACTTTTCTATAAATTGTTGAACTTTAAACCGTTATTTATAAATAATTACAGTCAAAATTTTTTTCTTATTAGTGTATTTGCCATATGGCAACATACACTATTGGCGTCGGTCGGATGGCGGGACCTAGGGGTCGGACCAAATTTTCTTGACGTTTCATAAGCTTCTAAACACTTTGGCACCATTTTTAAAAATGTTTATATATATATGTATATATATACGTATATATATATATACGTATATGGGCATTTCTCTACTAAATGGAAAATCGCTGTCCCAAGTAAATTTTATATAATTAATTCCATCTTATCCATTTTTTTTGGGACTAATATGGACAAAAATGTGGTATTCTTGGTTCACCATTGCTCATTAAGTAATTTATTATAATTGATTTCGAGAAAAAAAACGTTAAACACCTCAAAACACAGTCCCCTGGTATGTCCCTTTTCCAGAATTACAAGCATTGATACCTATATATTTAATACTTTGCCATTTATAACTGAATAATAAATCATATATTGTTTAAGAAGATTGTAAGCATCTTTTAAAATTATAAATTATATGTCTATAATATAAATTTATTAAAAAAAATATGTACGAAGGCTGTCCTTAAATTATTATAACAGTCCCCTGGTAAAATTTCAAAACGGCGCGTAATTCACTTTCGGTATTGGTCCGAAACATTACGATCGTGAAATGGAACGCAACCGGTGTGAAATTCGTTCGGATGTATAGGTAACAGACAACCGCCATTTTCTCAGTTGGCACCACTGCGTTTCGTAGTGAACCACGCGTCTCGGCCGTTAGTAGAAACAGTCCACTGGTGAGTATTTGTTTTTCTATTTCAAGAGTTTTAATTAATATCATTTGTTTAAAATAGTTTACTTACGAGTATGTCTTCACATCTGTTTTACAAATGTGATATGTTTTAAAGATTTTGTGTTATTTAGTTTTCAAGCAAAAAAAACAGTTCCCTGGTCAACAGTCCCCTGTCATTTCATTGCACAGGGGACTGTTCTTGATCTCAGGGGACTGTTTTTTCAAGTTTTGTAAAGACTTATATGCTAGACAGCGCATCAATCTGCTTCAACGTTATCATAATATATCCTTCTTTTTCGTAGGGAATTGCTCAAAATGCCACCTAAAAAGAAACTACCCAAAACAAGAGAAGAAATATTAGAACAAAAACGTATAGCTGAACGTTTGAGATATCAACGACTTAAAAATGACCCTCAAAAACAAGAAGAAATTAAAGAAAAAGAAAGGCTGAAATACCAAAAGAAGAAAGAAAAAGGTAGCAGAAAGTTGGTTAAGGATATGAGTCGTCGCGAGCATAAGGCTGCTAAAAAGACTTGGAAAGAGCACTGTTCTAAATATCGCCAAAAAAAAAGAGCCATGAAAGAAATAACGAATAATTTTGTGAGGGAAAATACACCTGATTCTATTGGATCAACATTAGAATGCCCGGCGCCTTTAAGGTCGTCAGAAAATGCACTTGTTGCGGCAAGAAAGAAACAGGCTAAGAAGAAACGTGCGAAGATATTGAAAGACAAAGACAATAAGATTCAAGAATACAAACAGAGACTGGAAAAGTATAAAAAGAGATTGCAACGGTTGGAACAAAAACTTAATAAAAACAGTAAAAAGGATGAGACACCTCAAACGAAACTAACACGAATGTGTGACACTCCATCAACTCGCAAAGACGTTGTTAAAAAGGCACTTTTTGGAGAAGTATTGAATAAACAATTAAAAGAAAACTATGCAGGTTTAAAAACACAGAAAGAGAAACAAATTTTCGGAAAAGTTATATCAGGTGAATTAGTGAAAAAATATAAGTTATGGAGGAGCCAAGAAAGTGCTGTATCGTATAAGAGGCTTCAGAAAATCAAAAATCGGTCATTATTAGCCACAACACGGACTCGTCTACCACTCATTGCATCCGAACATGTGAAGTCGGTACAATTTTTTTATGAAAATGATGATAATAGTAGAATTAGTGCAGGAAAACGGGAATGTATAACCAGAAACGGAGTCAAAAAGCAAAAGAGATATTTACTAGACACAATGACCAATTTGTACCAGAAATTTAAGAGTAATAACTCTGGTCTAATCAGTTATCAGACATTCTGTCGTTTGCGTCCATTCTGGGTAGTAACACCCAAAATAAACGAACGGGATACATGCCTTTGTATCAGACACGCAAATATTGATATGAAATTGTCTGCCTTGTACTGCCGGAAGATTTTGCGCTACGATAATCACAATAAATTGCTTGAAAAAACTTGCTGTAATCGTTATGATGAGCAATGTTTATCTCGGGAATGCCAGCGTTGTTTCAATAAGAATCCTGATTACCAAGAGTTTAATAATAGCAAGCCTATACTGTTTAAAAAATGGATAGCTGAAAAGCAAGACTACAAAGATCCAAAGATGAATAAGGTACGATTTATAACAAAATATGTAAAAAGAATATTAACGGTTAGTCCGCGTGAACTAATACAAGAACTACACGATGAACTGGATGCGTATTACAACCACGAAAGAAACATATTTCATCAATACAAAGCTATCAAGG
>JAVRKA010001416.1:0-11710 GCA_034508555.1 Venustoraphidia nigricollis
ATAGGCATTTCAGATATAGTTGCCGATTGGCATTTTAAAAATAGGTGCCGATAGGCATTTCAGATATAGAAGCCGATAGGCATTTCAAATATAGTTGCTGATAGGCATTCCAGATATGGTTGCCGATAGGCATTTCAAATATAGGTGCTGATAGGCATTTCAGATGTAGTTTCCGATAGGCATTTCAAAAATAGGTGTCGATAGGCATTTCAGATATAGGTGTCGATAGGCATTTCAGATATAGGTGTCGATAGGCATTTCAGATATAGGTGTCGATAGGCATTTCAGATATAGGTGTCGATAGGCATTTCAGATATAGGTGTCGATAGGCATTTCAGATATAGGTGTCGATAGGCATTTCAGATATAGGTGTCGATAGGCATTTCAGATATAGGTGCTGATAGGCAACTCAGATATAGTTGCCGATTGGCATTTTAAAAATAGGTGCCGATAGGCATTTCAGATATAGAAGCCGATAGGCATTTCAAATATAGGTGCCGATAGGCATTCCAGATATGGTTGCCGATAGGCATTTCAAATATAGGTGCTGATAGGCATTTCAGATGTAGTTTCCGATAGGCATTTCAAAAATAGGTGTCGATAGGCATTTCAGATATAGGTGTCGATAGGCATTTCAGATATAGTTGTCGATAGGCATTTCAGATATAGGTGTCGATAGGCATTTCAGATATAAGTGTCGATAGGCATTTCAGATATAGGTGTCGATAGGCATTTCAGATATAGGTGCCGATAGGCATTTCAGAAATAGTTGCCGATTGGCATTTTAAAAATAGGTGCCGATAGGCATTTCAGATAAAGAAGCCGATAGGCATTTCAAATATCGGTGCCGATAGGCATACCAGATATGGTTGCCGATAGGCATTTCAAATATAGGTGCTGATAGGCATTTCAGATGTAGTTTCCGATAGGCATTTCAAAAATAGGTGTCGATAGGCATTTCAGATATAGGTGTCGATAGGCATTTCAGATATAGGTGTCGATAGGCATTTCAGATATAGGTGTCGATAGGCATTTCAGATATAGGTGTCGATAGGCATTTCAGATATAGGTGTCGATAGGCATTTCAGATATAGGTGTCGATAGGCATTTCAGATATAGGTGTCGATAGGCATTTCAGATATAGGTGCCGATAGGCATTTCAGATATAGTTGCCGATTTGCATTTTAAAAATAGGTGCCGATAGGCATTTCAGATATAGAAGCCGATAGGCATTTCAAATATCGGTGCCGATAGGCATTCCAGATATAGGTGTCGATAGGCATTCCAGATATAGGTGTCGATAGGCATTTCAGATATAGGTGCCGATAGGCATTTCAGATATAGTTGCCGATTGGCATTTTAAAAACAGGTGCCGATAGGCATTTCAGATATAGAAGCCGATAGGCATTTCAAATATAGGTGCCGATAGGCATTCCAGATATGGTTGCCGATAGGCATTTCAAATATAGATGCTGATAGGCATTTCAGATGTAGTTTCCGATAGGCATTTCAAAAATAGGTGTCGATAGGCATTTCAGATATAGGTGTCGATAGGCATTTCAGATATAGGTGTCGATAGGCATTTCAGATATAGGTGTCGATAGGCATTTCAGATATAGGTGTCGATAGGCATTTTAGATATAGGTGTCGATAGGCATTTCAGATATAGGTGTCGATAGGCATTTCAGATATAGGTGTCGATAGGCATTTCAGATATAGGTGTCGATAGGCATTTCAGATATAGGTGCCGATAGGCATTTCAGATATAGTTGCCGATTGGCATTTTAAAAATAGGTGCCGATAGGCATTTCAGATATAGAAGCCGATAGGCATTTCAAATATAGGTGCCGATAGGCATTCCAGATATGTTTGCCGATAGGCATTTCAAATATAGGTGCTGATAGGCATTTCAGATGTAGTTTCCGATAGGCTTTTCAAAAATAGGTGTCGATAGGCATTTCAGATATAGGTGTCGATAGGCATTTCAGATATAGGTGTCGATAGGCATTTCAGATATAGGTGTCGATAGGCATTTCAGATATAGGTGTCGATAGGCATTTCAGATATAGGTGTCGATAGGCATTTCAGATATTGGTGTCGATAGGCATTTCAGATATAGGTGTCGATAGGCATTTCAGATATAGGTGTCGATAGGCATTTCAGATATAGGTGCCGATAGGCATTTCAGATATAGTTGCCGATTGGCATTTTAAAAATAGGTGCCGATAGGCATTTCAGATATGGTTGCCGATAGGCATTTCAAATAAAGGTGCTGATAGGCATTTCAGATATGGTTGCCGATAGGCATTTCAAATATAGGTGCTGATAGGCATTTCAGATGTAGTTTCCGATAGGCATTTCAAAAATAGGTGTCGATAGGCATTTCAGATATAGGTGTCGATAGGCATTTCAGATATAGATGTCGATAGGCATTTCAGATATAGGTGTCGATAGGCATTTCAGATATAGGTGTCGATAGGCATTTCAGCTATAGGTGTCGATAGGCATTTCAGATATAGGTGTCGATAGGCATTTCAGATATAGGTGTCGATAGGCATTTCAGATATAGGTGCCGATAGGCATTTCAGATACAGTTGCCGATTGGCATTTCAAAAATAGGTGTCGATAGGCATTTCAGATATAGGTGTCGATAGGCATTTCAGATATAGATGTCGATAGGCATTTCAGATATAGGTGCCGATAGGCATTCCAGATATGGTTGCCGATAAGCATTTCAAATATAGGTGCTAATAGGCATTTCAGATGTAGTTTCCGATAGGCATTTCAAAAATAGGTGTCGATAGGCATTTCAGATATAGGTGTCGATAGGCATTTCAGATATAGATGTCGATAGGCATTTCAGATATAGGTGTCGATAGGCATTTCAGATATAGGTGCCGATAGGCATTCCAGATATGGTTGCCGATAAGCATTTCAAATATAGGTGCTAATAGGCATTTCAGATGTAGTTTCCGATAGGCATTTCAAAAATAGGTGTCGATAGGCATTTCAGATATAGGTGTCGATAGGCATTTCAGATATAGGTGTCGATAGGCATTTCAGATATAGGTGTCGATAGGCATTTCAGATATAGGTGTCGATAGGCATTTCAGATATAGGTGTCGATAGGCATTTCAGATATAGGTGTCAATAGGCATTTCAGATATAGGTGTCGATAGGCATTTCAGATATAGGTGCCGATAGGCATTTCAGATATAGTTGCCGATTGGCATTTTAAGAATAGGTGCCGATAGGCATTTCAGATATAGAAGCCGATAGGCATTTCAAATATAGGTGCCGATAGGCATTCCAGATATGGTTGCCGATAGGCATTTCAAATATAGGTGCTGATAGGCATTTCAGATGTAGTTTCCGATAGGCATTTCAAAAATAGGTGTCGATAGGCATTTCAGATATAGGTGTCGATAGGCATTTCAGATATAGGTGTCGATAGGCATTTCAGATATAGGTGTCGATAGGCATTTCAGATATAGGTGGCGATAGGCATTTCAGATATAGGTGTCGATAGGCATTTCAGATATAGGTGTCGATAGGCATTTCAGATATAGGTGTCGATAGGCATTTCAGATATAGGTGTCGATAGGCATTTCAGATATAGGTGTCGATAGGCATTTCAGATATAGGTGTCGATAGGCATTTCAGATATAGGTGCCGATAGGCATTTCAGATATAGTTGCCGATTGGCATTTTAAAAATAGGTGCCGATAGGCATTTCAGATATAGAAGCCGATAGGCATTTCACATATAGGTGCCGATAGGCATTCCAGATATGGTTGCCGATAGGCATTTCAAATATAGGTGCTGATAGGCATTTCAGATGTAGTTTCCGATAGGCATTTCAAAAATAGGTGTCGATAGGCATTTCAGATATAGGTGTCGATAGGCATTTCAGATATAGGTGTCGATAGGCATTTCAGATATAGGTGTCGATAGGCATTTCAGATATAGGTGTCGATAGGCATTTCAGATATAGGTGTCGATAGGCATTTCAGATATAGGTGTCGATAGGCATTTCAGATATAGGTTCCGATAGGCATTTCAGATATAGTTGCCGATTGGCATTTTAAAAATAGGTGCCGATAGGCATTTCAGATATAGAAGCCGATAGGCATTTCAAATATAGGTGCCGATAAGCATTCCAGATATGGTTGCCGATAGGCATTTCAAATATAGGTGCTGATAGGCATTTCAGATGTAGTTTCCGATAGGCATTTCAAAAATAGGTATCGATAGGCATTTCAGATATAGCTGTCGATAGGCATTTCAGATATAGGTGTCGATAGGCATTTCAGATATAGGTGTCGATAGGCATTTCAGATATAGGTGTCGATAGGCATTTCAGATATAGGTGTCGATAGGCATTTCAGATATAGGTGTCGATAGGCATTTCAGATATAGGTGTCGATAGGCATTTCAGATATAGGTGTCGATAGGCATTTCAGATATAGGTGCCGATAGGCATTTCAGATATAGTTGCCGATTGGCATTTTAAAAATAGGTGCCGATAGGCATTTCAGATATAGAAGCCGATAGGCATTTCAAATATAGGTGCCGATAGGCATTCCAGATATGGTTGCCGATAGGCATTTCAAATATAGGTGCTGATAGGCATTTCAGATGTAGTTTCCGATAGGCATTTCAAAAATAGGTGTCGATAGGCATTTCAGATATAGGTGTCGATAGGCATTTCAGATATAGGTGTCGATAGGCATTTCAGATATAGGTGTCGATAGGCATTTCAGATATAGGTGTCGATAGGCATTTCAGATATAGGTGTCGATAGGCATTTCAGATATAGGTGTCGATAGGCATTTTAGATATAGGTGTCGATAGGCATTTCAGATATAGGTGCCGATAGGCATTTCAGATATAGTTGCCGATTGGCATTTTATAATAGGTGCCGATAGGCATTTCAGATATAAAAGCCGATAGGCATTTCAAATATAGGTGCCGATAGGCATTCCAGATATGGTTGCCGATAGGCATTTCAAATATAGGTGCTGATAGGCATTTCAGATGTAGTTTCCGATAGGCATTTCAAAAATAGGTGTCGATAGGCATTTCAGATATAGGTGTCGATAGGCATTTCAGATATAGGTGTCGATAGGCATTTCAGATATAGGTGTCGATAGGCATTTCAGATATAGGTGTCGATAAGCATTTCAGATATAGGTGTCGATAGGCATTTCAGATATAGGTGTCGATAGGCATTTCAGATATAGGTGTCGATAGGCATTTCAGATATAGGTGTCGATAGGCATTTCAGATATAGGTGCCGATAGGCATTTCAGATATAGTTGCCAATTGGCATTTTAAAAATAGGTGCCGATAGGCATTTCAGATATAGAAGCCGATAGGCATTTCAAATAAAGGTGCCGATAGGCATTCCAGATATGGTTGCCGATAGGCATTTCAAATATAGGTGCTGATAGGCATTTCAGATGTAGTTTCCGATAGGCATTTCAAAAATAGGTGCCGATAGGCATTCCAGATATAGTTGCCGATAGGCATTTCAAATATAGGTGCTGATAGGCATTTCAGATGTAGTTTCCGATAGGCATTTCAAAAATAGGTGTCGATAGGCATTTCAGATATAGGTGTCGATAGGCATTTCAGATATAGGTGTCGATAGGCATTTCAGATATAGGTGTCGATAGGCATTTTAGATATAGGTGTCGATAGGCATTTCAGATATAGGTGTCGATAGGCATTTCAGATATAGGTGTCGATAGGCATTTTAGATATAGGTGTCGATAGGCATTTCAGATATAGGTGTCGATAGGCATTTCAGATATAGGTGCCGATAGGCATTTCAGATATAGTTGCCGATTGGCATTTTAAAAATAGGTGCCGATAGGCATTTCAGATATAGAAGCCGATAGGCATTTCAAATATAGGTGCCGATAGGCATTCCAGATATGGTTGCCGATAGGCATTTCAAATATAGGTGCTGATATGCATTTCAGATGTAGTTTCCGATAGGCATTTCAAAAATAGGTGTCGATAGGCATTTCAGATATAGGTGTCGATAGGCATTTCAGATATAGGTGTCGATAGGCATTTCAGATATAGGTGTCGATAGGCATTTCAGATATAGGTGTCGATAGGCATTTCAGATATAGGTGTCGATAGGCATTTCAGATATAGGTGTCGATAGGCATTTCAGATATAGGTGTCGATAGGCATTTCAGATATAGGTGCCGATAGGCATTTCAGATATAGTTGCCGATTGGCATTTTAAAAATAGGTGCCGATAGGCATTTCAGATATAGAAGCCGATAGGCATTTCAAATATAGGTGCCGATAGGCATTCCAGATATGGTTGCCGATAGGCATTTCAAATATAGGTGCTGATAGGCATTTCAGATGTAGTTTCCGATAAGCATTTCAAAAATAGGTGTCGATAGGCATTTCAGATATAGGTGTCGATAGGCATTTCAGATATAGGTGTCGATAGGCATTTCAGATATAGGTGTCGATAGGCATTTCAGATATAGGTGTCGATAGGCATTTCAGATATAGGTGTCGATAGGCATTTCAGATATAGGTGTCGATAGGCATTTCAGATATAGGTGCCGATAGGCATTTCAGATATAGTTGCCGATTGGCATTTTAAAATAGGTGCCGATAGGCATTTCAGACATAGAAGCCGATAGGCATTCCAAATATAGGTGCCGATAGGAATTCCAGATATGGTTGCCGATAGGCATTTCAAATATAGGTGCTGATAGGCATTTCAGATGTAATTTCCGATAGGCATTTCAAAAATAGGTGTCGATAGGCATTTCAGATATAGGTGTCGATAGGCATTTCAGATATAGGTGTCGATAGGCATTTCAGATATAGGTGTCCATAAATATTTCAGATATAGGTGTCGATAGGCATTTCAGATATAGGTGTCGATAGGCATTTCAGATATAGGTGTCGATAGGCATTTCAGATATAGGTGTCGATAGGCATTTCAGATATAGGTGCCGATAGGCATTTCAGATATAGTTGCTGATTGGCATTTTAAAAATAGGTGCCGATAGGCATTTCAGATATAGAAGCCGATATGCATTTCAAATATAGGTGCCGATAGGCATTCCAGATATGGTTGCCGATAGGCATTTCAAATATAGGTGCTGATAGGCATTTCAGATGTAGTTTCCGATAGGCATTTCAAAAATAGGTGTCGATAGGCATTTCAGATATAGGTGTCGATAGGCATTTCAGATATAGGTGTCGATAGGCATTTCAGATATAGGTGTCGATGGGCATTTCAGATATAGGTGTCGATAGGCATTTCAGATATAGGTGTCGAATGGCGTTTCAGATATAGGTGTCGATAGGCATTTCAGATATAGGTGTCGATAGGCATTTCAGATATAGGTGCCGATAGGCATTTCAGATATAGTTGCCGATTGGCATTTTAAAAATTGGTGCCGATAGGCATTTCAGATATAGAAGCCGATAGGCATTTCAAATATAGGTGCCGATAGGCATTCCAGATATGGTTGCCGATAGGCATTTCAAATATAGGTGCTGATAGGCATTTCAGATGTAGTTTCCGATAGGCATTTCAAAAATAGGTGTCGATAGGCATTTCAGATACAGGTGTCGATAGGCATTTCAGATATAGGTGTCGATAGGCATTTCAGATATAGGTGTCGATAGGCATTTCAGATATAGGTGTCGATAGGCATTTCAGATATAGGTGTTGATAGGCATTTCAGATATAGGTGTCGATAGGCATTTCAGATATAGGTGTCGATAGGCATTTAAGATATAGGTGCCGATAGGCATTTCAGATATAGTTGCCGATTGGCATTTTAAAAATAGGTGCCGATAGGCATTTCAGATATAGAAGCCGATAGGCATTTCAAATATAGGTGCCGATAGGCATTCCAGATATGGTTGCCGATAGGCATTTCAAATATAGGTGCTGATAGGCATTTCAGATGTAGTTTCCGATAGGCATTTCAAAAATAGGTGTCGATAGGCATTTCAGATATAGGTGTCGATAGGCATTTCAGATATAGGTGTCGATAGGCATTTCAGATATAGGTGTCGATAGGCATTTCAGATATAGGTGTCGATAGGCATTTCAGATATAGTTGTCGATAGGCATTTCAGATATAGGTGTCGATAGGCATTTCAGATATAGGTGTCGATAGGCATTTCAGATATAGGTGTCGATAGGCATTTCAGATATAGGTGCCGATAGGCATTTCAGAAATAGTTGCCGATTGGCATTTTAAAATAGGTGCCGATAGGCATTTCAGATAAAGAAGCCGATAGGCATTTCAAATATTGGTGCCGATAGGCATTCCAGATATAGTTGCCGATAGGCATTTCAAATATAGGTGCTGATAGGCATTTCAGATGTAGTTTCCGATAGGCATTTCAAAAATAGGTGTCGATAGGCATTTCAGATATAGGTGTCGATAGGCATTTCAGATATAGGTGTCGATAGGCATTTCAGATATAGGTGTCGATAGGCATTTCAGATATAGGTGTCGATAGGCATTTCAGATATAGGTGTCGATAGGCATTTCAGATATAGGTGTCGATAGGCATTTCAGATATAGGTGCCGATAGGCATTTCAGATATAGTTGCCGATTGGCATTTTAAAAATAGGTGCCAATAGGCATTTCAGATATAGAAGCCGATAGGCATTTCAAATATCGGTGCCGATAGGCATTCCAGATATAGGTGTCGATAGGCATTTCAGATATAGGTGCCGATAGGCATTTCAGATATAGTTGCCGATTGGCATTTTAAAAATAGGTGCCGATAGGCATTTCAGATATAGAAGCCGATAGGCATTTCAAATATAGGTGCCGATAGGCATTCCAGATATGGTTGCCGATAGGCATTTCAAATATAGGTGCTGATAGGCATTTCAGATGTAGTTTCCGATAGGCATTTCAAAAATAGGTGTCGATAGGCATTTCAGATATAGGTGTCGATAGGCATTTCAGATATAGGTGTCGATAGGCATTTCAGATATAGGTGTCGATAGGCATTTCAGATATAGGTGTCGATAGGCATTTCAGATATAGGTGTCGATAGGCATTTCAGATATAGGTGTCGATAGGCATTTCAGATATAGGTGTCGATAGGCATTTCAGATATAGGTGTCGATAGGCATTTCAGATATAGGTGTCGATAGGCATTTCAGATATAGGTGCCGTTAGGCATTTCAGATATAGTTGCCGATTGGCATTTTAAAAATAGGTGCCGATAGGCATTTCAGATATGGTTGCCGATAGGCATTTCAAATAAAGGTGCTGATAGGCATTTCAGATGTAGTTTCCGATAGGCATTTCAAAAATAGGTGTCGATAGGCATTTCAGATATAGGTGTCGATAGGCATTTCAGATATAGGTGTCGATAGGCATTTCAGATATAGGTGTCGATAGGCATTTCAGATATAGGTGTCGATAGGCATTTCAGATATAGGTGTCGATAGGCATTTCAGATATAGGTGTCGATAGGCATTTCAGATATAGGTGTCGATAGGCATTTCAGATATAGGTGTCGATAGGCATTTCAGATATAGGTGCCGATAGGCATTTCAGATATAGTTGCCGATTGGCATTTTAAAAATAGGTGCCGATAGGCATTTCAGATATAGAAGCCGATAGGCATTTCACATATAGGTGCCGATAGGCATTCCAGATATGGTTGCCGATAGGCATTTCAAATATAGGTGCTGATAGGCATTTCAGATGTAGTTTCCGATAGGCATTTCAAAAATAGGTGTCGATAGGCATTTCAGATATAGGTGTCGATAGGCATTTCAGATATAGATGTCGATAGGCATTTCAGATATAGGTGTCGATTGGCATTTCAGATATAGGTGTCGATAGGCATTTCAGATATAGGTGTCGATAGGCATTTCAGATATAGGTGTCGATAGGCATTTCAGATATAGGTGTCGATAGGCATTTCAGATATAGGTGCCGATAGGCATTTCAGATACAGTTGCCGATTGGCATTTTAAAAATAGGTGCCGATAGGCATTTCAGATATAGAAGCCGATAGGCATTTCAAATATAGGTGCCGATAGGCATTTCAGATATGGTTGCCGATAGGCATTTCAAATATAGGTGCTGATAGGCATTTCAGATGTAGTTTCCGATAGGCATTTCAAAAATAGGTGTCGATAGGCATTTCAGATATAGGTGTCGATAGGCATTTCAGATATAGGTGTCGATAGGCATTTCAGATATAGGTGTCGATAGGCATTTCAGATATAGGTGTCGATAGGCATTTCAGATATAGGTGCCGATAGGCATTTCAGATATAGTTGCCGATTGGCATTTTAAAAATAGGTGCCGATAGGCATTTCAGATATAGAAGCCGATAGGCATTTCAAATATAGGTGCCGATAGGCATTCCAGATATGGTTGCCGATAGGCATTTCAAATATAGGTGCTGATAGGCATTTCAGATGTAGTTGCCGATAGGCATTTCAAAAATAGGTGTCGATAGGCATTTCAGATATAGGTGTCGATAGGCATTTCAGATATAGGTGTCGATAGGCATTTCAGATATAGGTGTCGATAGGCATTTCAGATATAGGTGTCGATAGGCATTTCAGATATAGGTGTCGATAGGCATTTCAGATATAGGTGTCGATAGGCATTTCAGATATAGGTGTCGATAGGCATTTCAGATATAGGTGCCGATAGGCATTTCAGATATAGTTGCCGATTGGCATTTTAAAAATAGGTGCCGATAGGCATTTCAGATATAAAAGCCGATAGGCATTTCAAATATAGGTGCCGATAGGCATTCCAGATATGGTTGCCGATAGGCATTTCAAATATAGGTGCTGATAGGCATTTCAGATGTAGTTTCCGATAGGCATTTCAAAAATAGGTGTCGATAGGCATTTCAGATATAGGTGTCGATAGGCATTTCAGATATAGGTGTCGATAGGCATTTCAGATATAGGTGTCGATAGGCATTTCAGATATAGGTGTCGATAAGCCTTTCAGATATAGGTGTCGATAGGCATTTCAGATATAGGTGTCGATAGGCATTTCAGATATAGGTGTCGATAGGCATTTCAGATATAGGTGTCGATAGGCATTTCAGATATAGGTGCCGATAGGCATTTCAGATATAGTTGCCAATTGGCATTTTAAAAATAGGTGCCGATAGGCATTTCAGATATAGAAGCCGATAGGCATTTCAAATATAGGTGCCGATAGGCATTCCAGATATGGTTGCCGATAGGCATTTCAAATATAGGTGCTGATAGGCATTTCAGATGTAGTTTCCGATAGGCATTTCAAAAATAGGTGCCGATAGGCATTCCAGATATAGTTGCCGATAGGCATTTCAAATATAGGTGCTGATAGGCATTTCAGATGTAGTTTCCGATAGGCATTTCAAAAATAGGTGTCGATAGGCATTTCAGATATAGGTGTCGATAGGCATTTCAGATATAGGTGTCGATAGGCATTTCAGATATAGGTGTCGATAGGCATTTCAGATATAGGTGTCGATAGGCATTTCAGATATAGGTGTCGATAGGCATTTCAGATATAGGTGTCGATAGGCATTTCAGATATAGGTGTCGATAGGCATTTCAGATATAGGTGTCGATAGGCATTTCAGATATAGGTGCCGATAGGCATTTCAGATATAGTTGCCGATTGGCATTTTAAAAATAGGTGCCGATAGGCATTTCAG
>JAVRKA010001417.1:0-11644 GCA_034508555.1 Venustoraphidia nigricollis
GGTGCCGATAGGCATTTCAGATATAGAAGCCGATAGGCATTTCAAATATAGGTGCCGATAGGCATTCCAGATATGGTTGCCGATAGGCATTTCAAATATAAGTGCTGATAATAATTTCAGATGTAGTTTCCGATAGGCATTTCAAAAATAGGTACCGATAGGCATTTCAGATATAGGTGCCGATAGGCATTTCAGATATAGTTGCCGATTGGCATTTTAAAAATAGGTGCCGATAGGCATTTCAGATATAGAAGCCGATAGGCATTTCAAATATAGGTGCCGATAGGCATTCCAGATATGGTTGCCGATAGGCATATCAAATATAAGCGCTGATAATCATTTCAGATGTAGTTTCCGATAGGCATTTCAAAAATAGGTACCGATAGGCATTTCAGATATAGGTGCCGATAGGCATTTCAGATATACTTGCCGATTGGCATTTTAAAAATAGGTGCCGATAGGCATTTCAAAAATAGGTGCCGATAGGCATTTCAGATATAGGTGCCGATAGGCATATCAGATATATTTGCCGATAGGCATTTAAAATATATGTGCCGATATGCATTTCAAATATAGTGTCGACCGGCATTTCAGATATAAATGCCGAAAGACATTTCAGATATAGGTGCCGATAGGCATTTCTGATGTGGTTGCCGATAGGCATTTCAAATATAGGTGCTGATACGCATTTCAGATGTAGTTTTCGATAGGCATTTCAAAAATAGGTGCCGATAGGCATTTCAGATATAGGTGCCGATAGGCACTTCAGATATAGTTGCCGATTGGCATTTTAAAAATAGGCGCCGATAGGTATTTCAGATATAGAAGCCGATAGGCATTTCAAATATAGGCGCCGATAGGCATTCCAGATATGGTTGCCGATAGGCATTTCAAATATAGGTGCTGATAGGCATTTCAGATGTAGTTTCCGATAGGCCTTTCAAAAATTGGTGCCGATAGGCATTTCAGATATAGGATCCGATAGGCATTTCAGATATAGTTGCCGATTGGCATTTTAAAAATAGGTGCCGATAGGCATTTCAGATATAGAAGCCGATAGGTATTTCAAATATAGGTGTCGATAGGCATTTCAGATATGATTGCCGATAGGCATTTCAAATATAGATGCTGATAGGCATTTCAGATGTAGTTTCCGATAGGCATTTCAAAAATAGGTGCCGATAGGCATTTCAGATATAGGTGCCGATAAGCATTTCAGATATAGTTGCCGATTGGCATTTTAAAAATAGGTGCCGATAGGCATTTCAGATACATAAGCCGATAGGCATTTCAGATATAGGTGCCGATGAGCATTTCAGATATGTTTGCCGATAGGCATTTCAAATATAGGTGCTGATAGGCATTTCAGATGTAGTTTCCGATAGGCATTTCAAAAATTGGTGCCGATAGGCATTTCAGATATAGGTGCCGATAGGCATTTCAGATATAGTTGCCGATTAGCATTTTAAAAATAGGTGCCGATAGGCATTTCAGATATAGAAGCCGATAAGGATTTTAAATATAGGTGTCGATAGGCATTTCAGATATGGTTGCCGATAAGCATTTCAAATATAGGTGCTGATAGGCATTTCAGATGTAGTTTCCGATAGGCATTTCAAAAATAGGTGCCGATAGGCATTTCAGATATAGGTGCCGATTGGCATTTCAGATATAGTTGCCGATTGGCATTTTAAAAATAGGTGCCGATAGGCATTTCAGATATAGAAGCCGATAGGGATTTCAAATATAGGTGTCGATAGCTATTTCAGATATGGTTGCCGATAAGCATTTCAAATAAAGGTGCTGATAGGCATTTCAGATGTAGTTTACGATAGGCATTTCAAAAATAGGTGCCGATAGGCATTTCAGATATAGGTGCCGATAGGCATTTCAGTTATAGGTGCCGATAGGCTTATCAGATATAGTTGCCGATAGGCATTTAAAATAAAAGTGCCGATAGGCATTTCAAATATAGGTGTCGACCGGCATTTCAGATATAAATGCCGAAAGGCATTTCAGATATAGGTGCCGATAGGCATTTCTGATGTGGTTGCCGATAGGCATTTCAAATATAGGTGCTGATAGGCATTTCAGATGTAGTTTCCGATAGGCATTTCAAAAATAGGTGCCGATAGGCATTTCAGATATAGGTGCCGATTGGCATTTCAGATATAGTTGCCGATTTGCATTTTGAAAATAGGTGCCGATAGGCATTTCAGATATAGGTGCCGATTGGCATTTCAGATATAGTTGCCGATTGGCATTTTAAAAATAGGTGCCGATAGGCATTTCAGATATATAAGCCGATAGGCATTTCAGATGTAGTTGCCGATTGGCATTTTAAAAATAGGTGCCGATACGCATTTTAGATATAGAAGCCGATAGGTATTTCAAATATAGGTGTGGATAGGCATTTCAGATATGGTTGCCGATAGGCATTTCAAATATAGGTGCTGATAGTCATTTCAGATGTAGTTTCCGATAGGCATTTCAAAAATAGGTTCCGATAGGCATTTTAGATATAGGTGCCGATAGGCATTTCAGATATACTTAAAGATTGGCATTTCAAAAATAGGTGCCGATAGGCATTTCAGATATAGGTGCCGATAGGCTTATCAGATATAGTTGCCGATAGGCATTTAAAATAAAAGTGCCGATAGGCATTTCAAATATAGGTGTCGACCGGCATTTCAGATATAAATGCCGAAAGGCATTTCAGATATATGTGCCGATAGTCATTTCTGATGTGGTTGCCGATAGGCATTTCAAATATAGGTGCTGATAGGCATTTCAGATGTAGTTTTCGATAGGCATTTCAAAAATAGGTGCCGATAGGCATTTCAGATATAGGTGCCGAATGGCACTTCAGATATAAATGCCGATTGGCATTTTAAAAATAGGTGCCGATAGGCATTTCGGATATAGGTGCCGATAGGCATTTCAGATATAGTTGCCGATTGGCATTTTAAAAACAGGTGCCGATAGGCATTTCAGATATAGAAGCTGATAGGTATTTCAAATATAGGTGTCGATAGGCATTTCAGATATGGTTGCCGATAGGCATTTCAAATATAGGAGCAGATAGGCATTTCAGATGTAGTTTCCGAAAGGCATTTCAAAAATATATGCTGATAGGCATTTCAGATATAGGTGCCGATAGGCATTTCAGATATAGTTGCCGATTGGTATTTTAAAAATAGGTGCCGATAGGCATTTCAGATATAGAAGCCGATAGGCATTTCCAATATAGGTGCCGATAGGCATTCCAGATATGGTTGCCGATAGGCATTTCAAATATAAGTGCTGATAATCATTTCAGATGTAGTTTCCGATAGGCATTTCAAAAATAGGTACCGATAGGCATTTCAGATATAGGTGCTGATAGGCATTTCAGATATAGAACCCGATAGTTATTTCAAATATAGGTGCCGATAGGCATTTCAATTATAGGTGCTGATAGGCATTTCAGATATACTTTCCGATTGGCATTTTAAAAATAGGTGCCGATAGGCATTTTAGATGTAGTTTCCGATAGGCATTTCAAAAATAGGTGCCAATAGGCATTTCAGATATAGGTGCCGATAGGCATATCAAATATAGTTGCCGATAGGCATTTAAAATATAGGTGCCGATAGGCATTTCAAATATAGGTGTCGATCGGCATTTCAAATATAAATGCCGTAGGGCATTTCAGATATAGGTGCCGATAGGCATTTCTGATGTGGTTGCCGATAGGCATTTCAAATATAAATGCTGATAGGCATTTCAGATGTAGTTTTCGATAGGCATTTCAAAAATAGGTGCCGATAGGCATTTGAGATATAGGTGCCGATAGGCACTTCAGATATAGTTGCCGATTGGCATTTTAAAAATAGGTGCCGATAGGCATTTTAGATATAGAAGCCGATAGGCATTTCAAATATAGGCGCCGATAGGCATTCTAGATATGGTTGCCGATAGGCATTTCAAATATAGGTGCTGATAGGCATTTCAGATGTAGTTTCAGATAGGCATTTCAAAAATAGGTGCCGATAGGCATTTCAGATATAGTTGCCGATTGGCATTTTAAAAATAGGTGTCGATAGGCATTTCAGATATAGAAGCCGATAGGCATTTCAAATATAGGTGCCGATAGCATTCCAGATATGGTTGCCGACAGGCATTTCAAATATAGGTGCGGATAGGCATTCCAGATATGGTTGCCGATAGGCATTTCAAATATAGGTGCTGATAGGCATTTCAGATGGAGTTTCCGATAGGCATTTCAAAAATAGGTGCCGATAGGCATTTCAGATATAGGTGCCGATAGGCATTTCAGATATAGTTGCCGATTGGTATTTTAAAAATAGGTGCCGATAGGCATTTCAGATATAGAAGCCGATAGGCATTTCAAATATAGGTGCCGATAGGCATTCCAGATATGGTTGCCGATAGGCATTACAAATATAATTGCTGATAATCATTTCAGATGTAGTTTCCGATAGGCATTTCAAAAATAGGTACCGATAGGCATTTCAGATATAGGTGCCGATAGGCATTTCAGATATAGTTGCCAATTGGCATTTTAAAAATAGGTGTCGATAGGCATTTCAGATATAGGTGCCGATTGGCATTTCAGAAATAGTTGCCGATTGGCATTTTAAAAATAGGTGCCGATAGGCATTTCAGATATAGAAGCCGATAGGGATTTCAAATATAGGTGTCGATAGGCATTTCAGATATGGTTGCCGATAGGCATTTCAAATATAGGTGCTGATAGGCATTTCAGTTGTAGTTTCCGATAGGCATTTCAAAAATAGGTGCCGATAGGCATTTCAGATATAGGTGCCGATTGGCATTTCAGATATAGTTGCCGATTGGCATTTTAAAAATAGGTGCCGATAGGCATTTCAGATATATAAGCCGATAGGCATTTCAGATGTAGTTGCCGATTGGCATTTTAAAAATAGGTGCCGATAGGCATTTTAGATATAGAAGCCGATAGGTATTTCAAATATAGGTGTGGATAGGTATTTCAGATATGGTTGCCGATAGGCATTTTAAATATAGGTGCTGATAGTCATTTCAGATGTAGTTTCCGATAGGCATTTCAAAAATAGGTTCCGATAGGCATATTAGATATAGGTGCCGATAGGCATTTCAGATATACTTACCGATTGGCATTTTAAAAATAGGTGCCGATAGGCATTTTAGATATAGAAGCCGATAGGTATTTCAAATATAGGTGTGGATAGGCATTTCAGATATGGTTGCCGATAGGCATTTCAAATATAGGTGCTGATAGTCATTTGAGATGTAGTTTCCGATAGGCATTTCAAAAATAGGTTCCGATAGGCATTTTAGATATAGGTGCCCATAAGCATTTCATATATACTTAAAGATTGGCATTTCAAAAATAGGTGCCGATAGGCATTTCAGTTATAGGTGCCGATAGGCTTATCAGAGATAGTTGCCGATAGGCATTTAAAATAAAAGTGCCGATAGGCATTTCAAATATAGGTGTCGACCGGCATTTCAGATATAAATGCTGAAAGGCATTTCAGATATAGGTGCCGATAGGCATTTCTGATGTGGTTGCCGATAGGCATTTCAAATATAGGTGCTGATAGGCATTTCAGATGTAGTTTTCAATAGGCATTTCAAAAATAGGTGCTGATAGGCATTTCAGATGTAGTTTCCGATAGGCATTTCAAAAATAGGTGCCGATAGGCATTTTAGATATAGGTGCCGATTGGCATTTCAGATATAGTTGCCGATTGGCATTTTAAAAATAGGTGCCGATAGGCATTTCAGATATAGAAGCCGATAGGGATTTCAAATATAGGTGTCGATAGCTATTTCAGATATGGTTGCCAATAAGCATTTCAAATAAAGGTGCTGATAGGCATTTCAGAAGTAGTTTACGATAGGCATATCAAAAATAGGTGCCGATAGGCATTTCAGATATAGGTGCCGATAGGCATTTCAGTTATAGGTGCCGATAGGCTTATCAGATATAGTTGCCGATAGGCATTTAAAATAAAAGTGCCGATAGGCATTTCAAATATAGGTGTCGACCGGCATTTCAGATATAAATGCCGAAAGGCATTTCAGATATAGGTGCCGATAGGCATTTCTGATGTGGTTGCCGATAGGCATTTCAAATATAGGTGCTGATAGGCATTTCAGATGTAGTTTCCGATAGGCATTTCAAAAATAGGTGCCGATAGGCATTTCAGATATAGGTGCCGATTGGCATTTCAGATATAGTTGCCGATTGGCATTTTAAAAATAGGTGCCGATAGGCATTACAGATATAGAAGCCGATAGGGATTTCAAATATAGGTGTCGATAGCTATTTCAGATATGGTTGCCGATAAGCATTTCAAATAAAGGTGCTGATAGGCATTTCAGATGTAGTTTCCGATAGGCATTTCAAAAATAGGTGCCGATAGGCATTTCAGATATAGGTGCCGATAGGCATTTCAGATATAGAAGCCGATAGGCATTTCAAATATAGGTGCCGATAGGCATTCCAGATATGATTGCCGATAGGCATATCAAATATAAGCGCTGATAATCATTCCAGATGTAGTTTCCGATAGGCATTTCAAAAATAGGTACCGATAGGCATTTCAGATATAGGTGCCGATAGGCATTTCAGATATAGTTGCCGATTGGCATTTTAAAAATAGGTGCCGAGAGGCATTTCAGATATAGAAGCCGATAGGTATTTCAAATATAGGTGTAGATAGGCATTCCAGATATAGTTGCCGATAGGCATATCAAATATAAGCGCTGATAATCATTTCAGATGTAGTTTCCGATAGGCATTTCAAAAATAGGTACCGATAGGCATTTCAGATATAGGTGCCGATAGGCAATTCAGATATACTTACCGATTGGCATTTTAAAAATAGGTGCCGATAGGCATTTTAGATGTAGTTTCCGATAGGCATTTCAAAAATAGGTGCCGATAGGCATTTCAGATATAGGTGCCGGTGGCATATCAGATATAGTTGCCGATAGGCATTTAAAATATATGTGCCGATAGGCATTTCAAATATAGGTGTCGACCGGCATTTTAGATATAAATGCCGAAAGGCATTTCAGATATAGGTGCCGATAGGCATTTCTGATGTGGTTGCCGATAGGCATTTCAAATATAGGTGCTGATAGGCATTTCAGATGTAGTTTTCGATAGACATTTCAAAAATAGGTGCCGATAGGCATTTCAGATATAGGTGCCGATAGGCACTTCAGATATAGTTGCCGATTGGCATTTTAAAAATAGGCGCCGATAGGTATTTGAGATATAGAAGCCGATAGGCATTAGTAGTATATTTATGAGAGAGCAGTGCCCCTCCGGCCCTCCAGTTAAGCTCCTCCGACTTGAGATAGAACTTGCTGTGAAAACTTGCTCGCATGTTGAAATATGGTAGTCGTTACGTCTGCGACGTCTGTTTGGTCTTATTCCTCCACTTTTCGCGTAAAGGGAGGGGGACGTACGCCTATAAGCCGCCGCCACCGACTTCACTGGTTGTTGATTTTTTTTCCATAAAAATATGGCCGCTTTGAAAACGTGACGTAAGAAAGGTTCGAGCCACCCGCCGCCGCCGCCCGCACTCACAACACACGCAGAGAGAGATACACACACACACACACACAGCAATTAACGTTTCGCACACGTTGACTGACTGACTGTTGACGCTGGCCTGAAGTACTTACAATGTTGACACCTACGCGATGCAGCATGTATACGAAGTGTTTTATAATAACATGGTCCATTTTTTTCCGACACCGAATATATACTCCCAGAGACACATATACAGACACACCAAAGAGACACCAAACAGACACCAAACAGACACCAAACAGACACCAAAGAGACACCAAAGAGACACCAAAGAGACACCAAAGAGACACCAAAGAGACACCAAAGAGACACCAAAGAGACACCAAAGAGACACCAAAGAGACACCAAAGAGACACCAAAGAGACACCAAAGAGACCTCAAAGAGACACCAAAAAGACACCAAAAACACACACGTATGCGAGACACATACTTGTAGTATATAATATCTTTTTTGCACAATTTTCATGCCGAAACATTCTTTTTCTACGTATTTTGGTCAAAAATTTACATGTCCGCGTTAGAAGATGGGGGGGGGTTACATTGGTAATCATATTACTTATGGGGTAATTCCGAGATAGATGGCTATAATTATTATGGAAAAAAAAATGACGTTGACGGCATGAGTTTTGGTCGTCATTATTTTGAAAATGAAAACATTGAAGATATTTTTAAAAAAGTATTTTATTGAATCATAATAATATACATAAGTATTGTCTTACATACAAAAGTTGTCTTTTCATAAATATATAGACATAATGTTGTTTTATGTGATAAATTGGGTCTCTCTCTCTTCTAATAATTCGATGTGCAATTGGTACACGCTTTCACCACCATTGCAGTCATGTTCTCTCGTAAACTGTGCACGTTCCACGTCAGCAGCCGGAGCAGATAGGTGGTAGATTGATCGACTTGTTTGCGATAATCTTTGAGCATTTCGTTGACTCGCTTCATCGCATCGAGTACATAGTTGACGTTTTCATTTTGAAACTTATGAACGAGGCGAGTGTAAGTACTGTGGACTTTATCGAGCCGCCCGCACTTGTCGTTTAAATGTATAAGACTTGCTACGACTGTTGTTTCGATTACTACATAGCAAACGAGATAGCAACAAAAGGTGAGCGCGAAAGTTTTTAATGTTCGCTCGACGACGTCCATTTCAACACTGCACTTTTCACAACACACATACCTATTAAATAGTTTCTGAAAGTATAAAAGATCCCCAAGGTATTTTTTTTAATAAAAAGACATGTAAAATACGTTTTAAATATATTTATTGTAAAAAAAATACATTATTAATAATATTGCTTAAATCTAATTTACTCTATCAATGCTAAACATTTCAGCATCTACACAATCATACGTGTTATCGTAACCTTCATCATCATCGTCATCGTTGTCGTCGTCGTCGTCGTCGTCGTCGTCTGAATCTATGACTATATCCTCATCAGTTTCAAATATAATTTTAATTTTTAAATCTTCAAATATAAGTGTTTCTTTTTGCGACTTTAAATCCGTACAATCGATATAGTTGGAGGATAACAGCTCGTTTGTGTGTTTATCCCTTATTATTACTGTAATACCAGCTTCACACATTTTGTATTATAATACACCAAAATAGATAGAGAGAGGGAGAGAGAGATAGCTCTGTGTTCTAGTCGACGGACGATGATGAATTGACAATTTTTAGCACCGGACTGAGAATATGAGAGACTGCTTCTATTCTTCTTTTAAATCGATCGCGATCTCTAGCAATCTGTTCCCATATCCCCACCCGTGCTTTGCGATATGCAAAATTCCAACAAACCATGTAATTAATCTCTACCTTATCGTTAAAATGCACATTTTTTATTTTTTTAATCATAGCAACCATTAAAGTCAATTGCAATTTTTTCACTACAAATTAGTGGGATTTCGTAGAAGAGTCTTTCGTAATTAATAGTATGTAAAATATCGTTAGGTGTAAAGAAATCGCTGTCGCTTAAGCGTAAACAATTTAAAGTCTTGCACTTATCTAAATACGTATTATAATATAATTTCACTGTATTTGAATAGTATACGTATGAACACAATAAACTATAGACAATGTCCTTCAAGTCCAACAGACTTTCCCACTCGTCTTGTGATAATATCAGCGATGTATGAGAAGTTGATCTTTTAAATTTTAAATGTTTTATTTTCTTTAAATAAACTTCTCTTATTTCCATGTCTCCGCCAATCACTGAATAGAATCGTCTGTGACTGTCCTCGTTAAAGTACTTGTTTATATGATTACACAACAACATTAGAGCGCACCAGTCGATCTGTTCCATAAAAATGCTAGTAGTTTTCACGTCTCTCAATTCGAGCATCGCGTGAAAATTTTGCGGTAGCCAACCGACGTTTACGTATTTACTTCGCTTTGCGTCGATAAAGAACACATTTTGCAGCAAGAGTTTTGTTTCAGAGGTCAACGCTGCACTTGCTGCTGCTGCAGTTGTCGATGAAGTTGTAGTAACATTTTCGGTTTCGATGTCTTCTTCTTCTTCTTCTTGACGCACCAACGGAAACTCTACAATGTCTTCACCTGTCTCCTCATCCACCAACTTTTGCATGTTGTTGTAATCGATATTCACATCACACGGCTCTGCGGTATCAGAGTTGTAAAACCGGAATATATTCAATGTATTAGTCATGTTGTCTCGCAACAAAGTCTTGCATTACACTGAATATTTCTTGCTTTTCTTGTGAATTGATTTTTATTATGTTTTTTTTTTTCCAACAGCTGCAGTGTAAAATTATCTCATCCCTCCCCCACTCTCTCTCTACAAGCTACGACCCCTTCTTAGGCCTCTTATAAGATCCATTTCGACCTTATCTGCAACCGTACAAATTGATGTCGTTCCGTTCTCAATTTTTAATAAAAGTGAATCATCATCATCAACAATTGTTAAACTCTGTTTCAGTTTATGCGTAAGACTGTAGATGTCGTTTTGAAAGTATATATTGGCATTCAACAGTTTCAATCGCTTCAAATAGTCATATGTTTTTTCGTAGAGCTGCTCCAACATTTTTTTATCATTGACCACGAGCGAAAAGAACTTTGTATGATAAGTATGTTTAATAATCGCTTTAAAAACTATACGTCCATCGTCTAAAACAAATCGCACGTAGCGCGGATCCATTTTTAAAAATCTTATACCCTCATTCCAGGGGATGGGTGTTTGTTGCACTACATTGTTTTCATCGAAGCCAAATCCCCATTCTTCTAATTTTTGTTTCTTATCTGCAGAGAGACTTGAAAAACGTCTGCTATGATTGAACAACTCTACGCCGATAATTTCTTCTAGAGTGGTAGTCGATGATTTGTCAGGCACAAAACCAATACTCCAAAGATTATCATCACTATAACTACCACCACACTCGTCACTACTTACACTCTGCATGTTTTTTCCTTAAAGACTGAATAATTTAAAAATAACTTTGTCTTATATACATTATTCGAATCTCCCCTCCCCCCTCCATAATGTTTGCACAGCAACCGCCTTTGTTTTATTCATTTAGATATTTTTGCAGCTTGAGTACATTTATGCATGCGCAATTGTTTACGAATTTCATGTTTGCATGCAGATTACACTCGATTTTGTCATCAATTGACGACAGTGACAGCGGCAAAACTTTCAACGAGGGACAACAGTTTAAATCTAAGTCTACATAAAGTAAATCAGGTCCGTTCTTTTTTAGAAATCTTTGTTTTTCGAGTCCTTTAACTAAAATTAGAGGTGAACCTTTAAAAATGTTTGTCAGTTGTTTATTTAGTTCACGATATTCAATGTTGCCATAGTTCCAGTCGAGACCGTTTATTCTACTTTTATTGTAAGCATTCTGTTTTCTATACTTTTCATCGAGCCAGCGTTTCTCGTACGGCGGCTCAAACACTACTTGTTTTATATTGTCACTCGACAAATTGCAAAACGCCAATTCCTTTGCAAAATATTCATGCTCGTTACCGACAACGAATTGAATATCGCATATTCCAATTTTATGTGTCAT
>JAVRKA010001418.1:0-11478 GCA_034508555.1 Venustoraphidia nigricollis
TAGGTGTCGATAGGCATTTCAGATATAGGTGTCGATAGGCATTTCAGATATAGGTGTCGATAGGCATTTCAGATATAGGTGTCGATAGGCATTTCAGATATAGGTGCCGATAGGCATTTCAGATATAGGTGCCGATAGGCATTTCAGATATAGTTGCCGATTGGCATTTTAAAAATAGGTGCCGATAGGCATTTCAGATATAGAAGCCGATAGGCATTTCAAATATAGGTGCCGATAGGCATTCCAGATATGGTTGCCGATAGGCATTTCAAATATAGGTGCTGATAGGCATTTCAGATGTAGTTTCCGATAGGCATTTCAAAAATAGGTGTCGATAGGCATTTCAGATATAGGTGTCGATAGGCATTTCAGATATAGGTGTCGATAGGCATTTCAGATATAGGTGTCGATAGGCATTTCAGATGTAGTTTCCGATAGGCATTTCAAAAATAGGTGTCGATAGGCATTTCAGATATAGGTGTCGATAGGCATTTCAGATATAGGTGTCGATAGGCATTTCAGATATAGGTGTCGATAGGCATTTCAGATATAGGTGTCGATAGGCATTCCAGATATAGGTGACGATAGGCATTTCAGATATAGGTGACGATAGGCATTTCAGATATAGGTGTCGATAGGCATTTCAGATATAGGTGTCGATAGGCATTTCAGATATAGGTGTCGATAGGCATTTCAGATATAGGTGTCGATAGGCATTTCAGATATAGGTGTCGATAGGCATTTCAGATATAGGTGCCGATAGGCATTTCAGATATAGTTACCGATTGGCATTTTAAAAATAGGTGCCGATAGGCATTTCAGATATAGAAGCCAATAGGCATTTCAAATATAGGTGCCGATAGGCATTCCAGATATGGTTGCCGATAGGCATTTCAAATATAGGTGCTGATAGGCATTTCAGATGTAGTTTCCGATAGGCATTTCAAAAATAGGTGTCGATAGGCATTTCAGATATAGGTGTCGATAGGCATTTCAGATATAGGTGTCGATAGGCATTTCAGATATAGGTGTCGATAGGCATTTCAAATATAGGTGTCGATAGGCATTTCAGATATAGGTGTCGATAGGCATTTCAGATATAGGTGTCGATAGACATTTCAGATATAGGTGTCGATAGGCATTTCAGATATAGGTGCCGATAAGCATTTCAGATATAGGTGTCGATAGGCATTTCAAATATAGGTGTCGATAGGCATTTCAGATATAGGTGTCGATAGGCATTTCAAATATAGGTGCTGATAGGCATTTCAGATGTAGTTTCCGATAGGCATTTCAAAAATAGGTGTCGATAGGCATTTCAGATATAGGTGTCGATAGGCATTTCAGATATAGGTGTCGATAGGCATTTCAGATATAAGTGTCGATAGGCATTTCAGATATAAGTGTCGATAGGCATTTCAGATATAGAAGCCGATAGGCATTTCAAATATAGGTGCCGATAGGCATTCCAGGTATGGTTGCCGATAGGCATTTCAAATATAGGTGCTGATAGGCATTTCAGATGTAGTTTCCGATAGGCATTTAAAAATAGGTGTCGATAGGCATTTCAGATATAGGTGTCGATAGGCATTTCAGATATAGGTGTCGATAGGCATTTCAGATATAGGTGTCGATAGGCATTTCAGATATAGGTGTCGATAGACATTTCAGATATAGGTGTCGATAGGCATTTCAGATATAGGTGTCGATAGGCATTTCAGATATAGGTGTCGATAGGCATTTCAGATATAGGTGCCGATAGGCATTTCAGATATAGTTGCCGATTGGCATTTTAAAAATTGGTGCCGATAGGCATTTCAGATATAGAAGCCGATAGGCATTTCAAATATAGGTGCCGATAGGCATTCCAGATATGGTTGCCGATAGGCATTTCAAATATAGGTGCTGATAGGCATTTCAGATGTAGTTTCCGATAGGCATTTCAAAAATAGGTGTCGATAGGCATTTCAGATATAGGTGTCGATAGGCATTTCAGATATAGGTGTCGATAGGCATTTCAGATATAGGTGTCAATAGGCATTTCAGATATAGGTGTCGATAGGCATTTCAGATATAGGTGTCGATAGGCATTTCAGATATAGGTGTCGATAGGCATTTCAGATATATGTGTCGATAGGCATTTCAGATATAGGTGCCGATAGGCATGTCAGATATAGTTGCCGATTGGCATTTTAAAAATAGGTGCCGATAGGCATTTCAGATATAGAAGCCGATAGGCATTTCAAATATAGGTGCCGATAGGCATTCCAGATATGGTTGCCGATAGGCATTTCAGATACAGGTGCTGATAGGCATTTCAGATGTAGTTTCCGATAGGCATTTCAAAAATAGGTGTCGATAGGCATTTCAGATATAGGTGTCGATAGGCATTTCAGATATAGGTGTCGATAGGCATTTCAGATATAGGTGTCGATAGGCATTTCAGATATTTGTGTCGATAGGCATTTCAGATATAGGTGTCGATAGGCTATTCAGATATAGGTGCCGATAGGCATTTCAGATATAGTTGCCGATTGGCATTTTAAAAATAGGTGCCGATAGGCATTTCAGATATAGTTGCCGATTGGCATTTTAAAAATAGGTGCCGATAGGCATTTCAGATATAGAAGCCGATAGGCATTTCAAATATAGGTGCCGATAGGCATTCCAGATATGGTTGCCGATAGGCATTTCAAATATAGGTGCTGATAGGCTTTTCAGATGTAGTTTCCGATAGGCATTTCAAAAATAGGTGTCGATAGGCATTTCAGATATAGGTGTCGATAGGCATTTCAGATATATGTGTCGATAGGCATTTCAGATATAGGTGTCGATAGGCATTTCAGATATAGGTTTCGATAGGCATTTCAGATATAGGTGTCGATAGGCATTTCAGATATAGGTGTCGATAGGCATTTCAGATATAGGTGTCGATAGGCATTTCAGATATAGGTGTCGATAGGCATTTCAGATATAGGTGTCGATAGGCATTTCAGATATAGGCGCCGATAGGCATTTCAGATATAGTTGCCGATTGGCATTTTAAAAATAGGTGCCGATAGGCATTTTAGATATAGAAGCCGATAGGCATTTCAAATATAGGTGCCGATAGGCATTCCAGATACGGTTGCCGATAGGCATTTCAAATATAGGTGCTGATGGGCATTTCAGATGTAGTTTCCGATAGGCATTTCAAAAATAGGGGTCGATAGGCATTTCAGATATAGGTGTCGATAGGCATTTCAGATATAGGTGTCGATAGGCAATTCAGATATAGGTGTCGATAGGCATTTCAGATATAGGTGTCGATAGGCATTTCAGATATAGGTGTCGATAGGCATTTCAGATATAGGTGTCGATAGGCATTTCAGATATAGGTGTCGATAGGCATTTTAGATATAGGTGCCGATAGGCATTTCAGATATAGTTGCCGATTGGCATTTTAAAAATAGGTGCCGATAGGCATTTCAGATATAGAAGCCGAAAGGCATTTCAAATATAGGTGCCGATAGGCATTCCAGATATGGTTGCCGATAGGCATTTCAAATATAGGTGCTGATAGGCATTTCAGATGTAGTTTCCGATAGGCATTTCAAAAATAGGTGTCGATAGGCATTTCTGATATAGGTGTCGATAGGCATTTCAGATATAGGTGTCGATAGGCATTTCAGATATAGGTGTCGATAGGCATTTCAGATATAGGTGTCGATAGGCATTTCAGATATAGGTGTCGATAGGCATTTCAGATATAGGTGTCGATAGGCATTTCAGATATAGGTGTCGATAGGCATTTCAGATATAGGTGTCGATAGGCATTTCAGATATAGGTGCGGATAGGCATTTCAGATATAGTTGCCGATTGGCATTTTAAAAATAGATGCCGATAGGCATTTTAGATATAGAAGCCGATAGGCATTTCAAATATAGGTGCCGATAGGCATTCCAGATATGGTTGCCGATAGGCATTTCAAATATAGGTGCTGATAGCCATTTCAGATGTAGTTTCCGATAGGCATTTCAAAAATAGGTGTCGATAGGCATTTCAGATATAGGTGTCGATAGGTATTTCAGATATAGGTGTCGATAGGCATTTCAGATACAGGTGTCGATAGGCATTTCAGATATAAGTGTCGATAGGCATTTCAGATATAGGTGTCGATAGGCATTTCAGATATAGGTGTCGATAGGCATTTCAGATATAGGTGTCGATAGGCATTTCAGATATAGGTGCCGATAGGCATTTCAGATATAGTTGCCGATTGGCATTTTAAAAATAGGTGCCGATAGGCATTTCAGATATAGAAGCCGATAGGCATTTCAAATATAGGTGCCGATAGGCATTCCAGATATGGTTGCCGATAGGCATTTCAAATATAGGTGCTGATAGGCATTTCAGATGTAGTTTCCCATAGGCATTTCAAAAATAGGTGTCGATAGGCATTTCAGATATAGGTGTCGATAGGCATTTCAGATATAGGTGTCGATAGGCATTTCAGATATAGGTGTCGATAGGCATTTCAGATATAGGTGTCGATAGGCATTTCAGATATAGGTGTCGATAGGCATTTCAGATATAGGTGTCGATAGGCATTTCAGATATAGGTGTCGATAGGCATTTCAGATATAGGTGCCGATAGGCATTTCAGATATAGTTGCCGATTGGCATTTTAAAAATAGGTGCCGATAGGCATTTCAGATATAGAAGCCGATAGGCATTTCAAATATAGGTGCCGATAGGCATTCCAGATAAGGTTGCCGATAGGCATTTCAAATATAGGTGCTGATAGGCATTTCAGATGTAGTTTCCGATAGGCATTTCAAAAATAGGTGTCGATAGGCATTTCAGATATAGGTGTCGATAGGCATTTCAGATATAGGTGTCGATAGGCATTTCAGATATAGGTGTCGATTGGCATTTCAGATATAGGTGTCGATAGGCATTTCAGATATAGGTGTCGATAGGCATTTCAGATATAGGTGTCGATAGGCATTTCAGATATAGGTGCCGATAGGCATTTCAGATATAGTTGCCGATTGGCATTTTAAAAATAGGTGCCGATAGGCATTTCAGATATAGAAGCCGATAGGCATTTCAAATATAGGTGCCGATAGGTATTCCAGATATGGTTGCAGATAGGCATTTCAAATATAGGTGCTGATAGGCATTTCAGATGTAGTTTCCGATAGGCATTTCAAAAATAGGTGTCGATAGGCATTTCAGATATAGGTGTCGATAGGCATTTCAGATAAAGGTGTCGATAGGCATTTCAGATATAGGTGTCGATAGGCATTTCAGATATAGGTGTCGATAGGCATTTCAGATATAGGTGTCGATAGGCATTTCAGATATAGGTGTCGATAGGCATTTCAGATATAGGTGTCGATAGGCATTTCAGATATAGGTGCCGTTAAGCATTTCAGATATAGTTGCCGATTGGCATTTTAAAAATAGGTGCCGATAGGCATTTCAGATATAGAAGCCGATAGGCATTTCAAATATAGGTGCCGATAGGCATTCCAGATATGGTTGCCGATAGGCATTTCAAATATAGGTGCTGATAGGCATTTCAGATGTAGTTTCCGATAGGCATTTCATAAATAGATGTCGATAGGCATTTCAGATATAGGTGTCGTTAGGCATTTCAGATATAGGTGTCGATAGGCATTTCATATATAGGTGTCGATAGGCATTTCAGATATAGGTGTCGATAGGCATTTCAGATATAGGTGTCGATAGGCATTTCAGATATAGGTGTCGATAGGCATTTCAGATATAGGTGTCGATAGGCATTTCAGATATAGGTGCGAATAGGCATTTCAGTTATAGTTGCCGATTGGCATTTTAAAAATAGGTGCCGATAGGCATTTCAGATATAGAAGCCGATAGGCATTTCAAATATAGGTGCCGATAGGCATTCCAGATATGGTTGCCAATAGGCATTTCAAATATAGGTGCTGATAGGCATTTCCGATGTAGTTTCCGATAGGCATTTCAAAAATAGGTGTCGATAGGCATTTCAGATATAGGTGTCGATAGGCAATTCAGATATAGGTGTCGATAGGCATTTTAGATATAGGTGTCGATAGGCATTTCAGATATAGGTGTCGATAGGCATTTCAGATATAGGTGTGGATAGGCATTTCAGATATAGGTGTCGATAGGCATTTCAGATATAGGTGTCGATAGGCATTTCAGATATAGGTGTCGATAGGCATTTCAGATATAGGTGCCGATAGGCATTTCAGATATAGTTGCCGAATGGCACTTTAAAAATAGGTGCCGATAGGCATTTCAGATATAGAAGCCGATAGGCATCTCAAATATAGGTGCCGATAGGCATTCCAGATATGGTTGCCGATAGGCATTTCAAATATAGGTGCTGATAGGCATTTCAGATGTAGTTTCCGATAGGCATTTCAAAAATAGGTGTCGTTAGGCATTTCAGATATAGGTGTCGATAGGCATTTCAGATATAGGTGTCGATAGGCATTTCAGATATAGGTGTCGATAGGCATTTCAGATATAGGTGTCGATAGGCATTTCAGATATAGGTGTCGATAGGCATTTCAGATATAGGTGTCGTTAGGCATTTCAGATATAGGTGCCGTTAGGCATTTCAGATATAGTTGCCGATTGGCATTTTAAAAATAGGTGCCGATAGGCATTTCAGATATAGAAGCCGATAGGCATTTCAAATATAGGTGCCGATAGGCATTCCAGATATGTTTGCCGATAGGCATTTCAAATATAGGTGCTGATAGGCATTTCAGATGTAGTTTCCGATAGGCATTTCATAAATAGATGTCGATAGGCATTTCAGATATAGGTGTCGTTAGGCATTTCAGATATAGGTGTCGATAGGCATTTCATATATAGGTGTCGATAGGCATTTCAGATATAGGTGTCGATAGGCATTTCAGATATAGGTGTCGATAGGCATTTCAGATATAGGTGTCGATAGGCATTTCAGATATAGGTGCGAATAGGCATTTCAGTTATAGTTGCCGATTGGCATTTTAAAAATAGGTGCCGATAGGCATTTCAGATATAGAAGCCGATAGGCATTTCAAATATAGGTGTCGATAGGCATTTCAGATATAGGTGTCGATAGGCATTTCAGATATAGGTGTCGATAGGCATTTCAGATATAGGTGTCGATAGGCATTTCAGATATAGGTGTCGATAGGCATATCAGATATAGGTGTCGATAGGCATTTCAGATATAGGTGTCGATAGGCATTTCAGATATAGGTGTCGATAGGCATTTCAGATATAGGTGTCGATAGGCATTTCAGATATAGGTGCCGATAGGCATTTCAGATATAGTTGCCGATTGGCATTTTAAAAATAGGTGCCGATAGGCATTTCAGATATAGAAGCCGATAGGCATTTCAAATATAGGTGCCGATAGGCATTCCAGATATGGTTGCCGATAGGCATTTCAAATATAGGTGCTGATAGGCATTTCAGATGTAGTTTCCGATAGGCATTTCAAAAATAGGTGTCGATAGGCATTTCAGATATAGGTGTCGATAGGCATTTCAGATATAGGTGTCGATAGGCATTTCAGATATAGGTGTCGATAGGCATTTCAGATATAGGTGACGATAGGCATTTCAGATATAGGTGTCGATAGGCATTTCAGATATAGCTGTCGATAGGCATTTCAGATATAGGTGTCGATAGGCATTTCAGATATAGGTGTCGATAGGCATTTCAGATATAGGTGCCGATAGGCATTTCAGATATAGTTGCCGATTGGCATTTTAAAAATAGGTGCCGATAGGCACTTCAGATATAGAAGCCGATAGGCATTTCAAATATAGGTGCCGATAGGCATTCCAGATATGGTTGCCGATAGGCATTTCAAATATAGGTGCTGATAGGCATTTCAGATGTAGTTTCCGATAGGCATTTCAAAAATAGGTGTCGATAGGCATTTCAGATATAGGTGTCGATAGGCATTTCAGATATAGGTGTCGATAGGCATTTCAGATATAGGTGTCGATAGGCTTTTCAGATATAGGTGTCGATAGGCATTTCAGATATAGGTGTCGATAGGCATTTCAGATATAGGTGTCGATAGGCATTTCAGATATAGGTGCCGATAGGCATTTCAGATATAGTTGCCGATTGGCATTTTAAAAATAGGTGCCGATAGGCATTTCAGATATAGAAGCCGATAGGCATTTCAAATATAGGTGCCGATAGGCATTCCAGATATGGTTGCCGATAGGCATTTCAAATATAGGTGCTGATAGGCATTTCAGATGTAGTTTCCGATAGGCATTTCAAAAATAGGTGTCGATAGGCATTTCAGATATAGGTGTCGATAGGCATTTCAGATATAGGTGTCGATAGGCATTTCAGATATAGGTGTCGATAGGCATTTCAGATATAGGTGTCGATAGGCATTTCAGATATAGGTGTCGATAGGCATTTCAGATATAGGTGTCGATAGGCATTTCAGATATAGGTGTCGATAGGCATTTCAGATATAAGTGTCGATAGGCATTTCAGATATAGGTGCCGATAGGCATTTCAGATATAGTTGCCGATTGGCATTTTAAAAAAAGGTGCCGATAGGCATTTCAGATATAGAAGCCGATAGGCATTTCAAATATAGGTGCCGATAGGCATTCCAGATATGGTTGCCGATAGGCATTTCAAATATAGGTGCTGATAGGCATTTCAGATGTAGTTTCCGATAGGCATTTCAAAAATAGGTGTCGATAGGCATTTCAGATATAGGTGTCGATAGGCATTTCAGATATAGGTGTCGATAGGCATTTCAGATATAGGTGTCGATAGGCATTTCAGATGTAGTTTCCGATAGGCATTTCAAAAATAGGTCTCGATATGCATTTCAGATATAGGTGTCGATAGGCATTTCAGATATAGGTGTCGATAGGCATTTCAGATATAGGTGTCGATAGGCATTTTAGATATAGGTGTCGATAGGCATTTCAGATATAGGTGACGATAGGCATTTCAGATATAGGTGACGATAGGCATTTCAGATATAGGTGTCGATAGGCATTTCAGATATAGGTGTCGATAGGCATTTCAGATATAGGTGTCGATAGGCATTTCAGATATAGGTGTCGATAGGCATTTCAGATATAGGTGTCGATAGGCATTTCAGATATAGGTGCCGATAGGCATTTCAGATATAGTTACCGATTAGCATTTTAAAAATAGGTGCCGATAGGCATTTCAGATATAGAAGCCAATAGGCATTTCAAATATAGGTGCCGATAGGCATTCCAGATATGGTTGCCGATAGGCATTTCAAATATAGGTGCTGATAGGCATTTCAGATGTAGTTTCCGATAGGCATTTCAAAAATAGGTGTCGATAGGCATTTCAGATATAGGTGTCGATAGGCATTTCAGATATAGGTGTCGATAGGCATTTCAGATATAGGTGTCGATAGGCATTTCAAATATAGGTGTCGATAGGCATTTCAGATATAGGTGTCGATAGGCATTTCAGATATAGGTGTCGATAGGCATTTCAGATATAGGTGTCGATAGGCATTTCAGATATAGGTGCCGATAAGCATTTCAGATATAGTTGCCGATTGGCATTTTAAAAATAGGTGCCGATAGGCATTTCAGATATAGAAGCCGATAGGCATTTCAAATATAGGGGCCGATAGGCATTCCAGATATGGTTGCCGATAGGCATTTCAAATATAGGTGCTGATAGGCATTTCAGATGTAGTTTCCGATAGGCATTTCAAAAATAGGTGTCGATAGGCATTTCAGATATAGGTGTCGATAGGCATTTCAGATATAGGTGTCGATAGGCATTTCAGATATAAGTGTCGATAGGCATTTCAGATATAAGTGTCGATAGGCATTTCAGATATAGGTGTCGATAGGCATTTCAGATATAGGTGTCGATAGGCATTTCAGATATAGGTGTCGATAGGCATTTCAGATATAGGTGCCGATAGGCATTTCAGATATAGTTGCCGATTGGCATTTTAAAAATAGGTGCCGATAGGCATTTCAGATATAGAAGCCGATAGGCATTTCAAATATAGGTGCCGATAGGCATTCCAGATATGGTTGCCGATAGGCATTTCAGATGTAGTTTTCGATAGGCATTTCAAAAATAGGTGTCGATAGGCATTTCAGATATAGGTGTCGATAGGCATTTCAGATATAGGTGTCGATAAACATTTCAGATATAGGTGTCGATAGGCATTTCAGATATAGGTGTCAATAGGCATTTTAGATATAGGTGTCGATAGGCATTTCAGATATAGGTGTCGATAGGCATTTCAGATATAGGTGTCGATAGGCATTTCAGATATAGGTGTCGATAGGCATTTCAGATATAGGTGCCGATAGGCATTTCAGATATAGTTGCCGATTGGCATTTTAAAAATAGGTGCCGATAGGCATTTCAGATATAGAAGCCGATAGGCATTTCAAATATAGGTGCCGATAGGCATTCCAGATATGGTTGCCGATAGGCATTTCAAATATAGGTGCTGATAGGCATTTCAGATGTAGTTTCCGATAGGCATTTCAAAAATAGGTGTCGATAGGCATTTCAGATATAGGTGTCCATAGGCATTTCAGATATAGGTGTCGATAGGCATTTTAGATATAGGTGTCGATAGGCATTTCAGATATAGGTGTCGATAGGCATTTCAGATATAGGTGTCGATAGGCATTTCAGATATAGGTGTCGATAGGCATTTCAGATATAGGTGCCGATAGGCATTTCAGATATAGTTGCCGATTAGCATTTTAAAAATAGGTGCCGATAGGCATTTCAGATATAGAAGCCGATAGGCATTTCAAATATAGGTGCCGATAGGCATTCCAGATATGGTTGCCGATAGGCATTTCAAATATAGGTGCTGATAGGCATTTCAGATGTAGTTTCCGATAGGCATTTCAAAAATAGGTGTCGATAGGCATTTCAGATATAGGTGTCGATAGGCATTTCAGATATAGGTGTCGATAGGCATTTCAGATATAGGTGTCGATAGGCATTTCAGATATAGGTGTCGATAGGCATTTCAGATATAGGTGTCGATAGGCATTTCAGATATAGGTGTCGATAGGCATTTCAGATATAGGTGTCGATAGGCATTTCAGATATAGGTGCCGATAGGCATTTCAGATATAGTTGCCGATTGGCATTTTAAAAATAGGTGCCGATAGGCATTTTAGATATAGAAGCCGATAGGCATTTCAAATATAGGTGCCGATAGGCATTCCAGATATGGTTGCCGATAGGCATTTCAAATATAGGTGCTGATAGGCATTTCAGATGTAGTTTCCGATAGGCATTTCAAAAATAGGTGTCGATAGGCATTTCAGATATAGGTGTCGATAGGCATTTCAGATGTAGGTGTCGATAGGCATTTCAGATATAGGTGTCGATAGGCATTTCAGATATAGGTGTCGATAGGCATTTCAGATATAGGTGTCGATAGGCATTTCAGATATAGG
>JAVRKA010001419.1:0-11403 GCA_034508555.1 Venustoraphidia nigricollis
GGTGCCGATAGGCATTTTAGATATAGGTGCCGATAGGCATTTTAGATATAGTTGCCAATTGGCATTTTAAAAATAGGTGCCGATAGGCATTTTAGATATAGAAGCCGATAGGCATTTCAAATATAGGTGCCGATAGGCATTCCAGATATGGTTGCCGATAGGCATTTCAAATATAAGTGCTGATAGGCATTTCAGATGTAGTTTCCGATAGGCATTTCAAAAATAGGTACCGATAGGCATTTCAGATATAGGTGCCGATAGGCATTTCAGATATAGTGGCCGATTGGCATTTTAAAAATAGGTGCCGATAGGCATTTTAGATGTAGTTTCCGATAGGCATTTCAAAAATAGTTGCCGATAGGCATTTCAGATATAGGTGCCGATAGGCATATCAGATATAGTTGCCGATAGGCATTTAAAATATAGGTGCCGATAGGTATTTCAAAAATAGGTGTCGATAGACATTTCAGTTATGGTTGCCGATAGGCATTTCAAATATAGGTGCTGATAGGCATTTCAGATGTAGTTTCCGATAGGCATTTCAAAAATAGGTGCCGATAGGCATTTTAGATATAGGTGCCGATAGGCATTTCAGATATAGTTGCCAATTGGCATTTTAAAAATAGGTGTCGATAGGCATTTCAGATATAGAAGCCGATAGGCATTTCAAATATAGGTGCCGATAGGCATTCCAGATATGGTTGCCGATAGGCATTTCAAATATAGGTGCTGATAGGCATTTCAGATGTAGTTTCCGATAAGCATTTAAAAAATTGGTGTGATAGGCATTTCAGATAATGGTGCCGATAGGCATTTCAGATATAGTTGCCGATTGGCATTTTAAAAAAAGTTGCCGATAGGCATTTCAGATAATATAGAAGCCAATAGGTATTTCAAATATAGGTGTCGATAGGCATTTCAGATATGGTTGCCGATAGGCATTTCAAATATAGGTGCTGATAGGCATTTCAGATGTAGTTTCCGATAGGCATTTCAAAAATAGGTGCCGATAGGCATTTCAGATATAGGTGCCGATAGACATTTCAGATATAGTTGCCGATTGGCATTTTAAAAATATGTGCCGATAGGCATTTTAGATGTAGTTTCCGATAGTCATTTCAAAAATAGGTGCCGATAGGCATTTTAGATATAGGTGCCGATAGGCATATCAGATATAGTTGCCGATAGGCATTTAAAATATAGGTGCCGATAGGCATTTCAAATATAGGTGTCGATAGGCATTTCAGATATAAATGCCGAAAGGCATTTCAGCTATAGGTGCCGATAGGCACTTCTGATGTGGTTGCCGATAGGCATTTCAAATATTGGTGCTGATAGGCATTTCAGATGTAGTTTCCGATAGGCATTTCAAAAATAGGTGCCGATAGGCATTTCAGATATAGGTGCCGATAGGCATTTCAGATATAGTTGCCGATTGGCATTTTAAAAATAGGTGCCGATAGGCATTTCAGATATAGAAGCCGATAGGCATTTCAAATATAGGTGCCGATAAGCATTCCAGATATGGTTGCCGATAGGCATTTCAAATATAGGTACTGATAGGCATTTCAGATGTAGTTTCCGATAGGCATTTCAAAAATTGGTGCCGATAGGCATTTCAGATATAGGTGCCGATAGGCATTTCAGATATAGTTGCCGATTGGCATTTTAAAAATAGGTGCCGATAGGCATTTCAGATATAGAAGCCGATAGGCATTTCAGATATAGGTGCCGATAGGCATTTCAGATATAGTTGCCGATTGGCATTTTAAAAATAGGTGTCGATAGGCATTTCAGATATAGAAGCCGATAGGCATTTCAAATATAGGTGTCGATAGGCATTTCAGATATGGTTGCCGATAGGCATTTCAAATATAGGTGCTGATAGGCATTTCAGATGTAGTTTCCGATAGGCATTTCAAAAATAGGTGCCGATAGGCATTTCAGATATAGGTGCCGATAAGCATTTCAGATATAGTTGCCGATTGGCATTTTAAAAATAGGTGCCGATAGGCATTTCAGATATAGAAGCCGATAGGCATTTCAAATATAGGTGCTGATAGGTATTCCAGATATGGTTGCCGATAGGCATTTCAAATATAAGTGCTGATAGGCATTTTAGATGTAGTTTCCGATAGGCATTTCAAAAATAGGCGCCGATAGGCATTTCAGATATAGGTGCCGATAGGCACTTTAGATATAGTTGCCGATTGGCATTTTAAAAATAAGTGCCGAAAGGCATTTCAGATATAGAAGCCGATAGGCATTTCAAATATAGGTGCCGATAGGCATTCCAGATATTGTTGCCGATAGGCATTTCAAATATACATGCTGATAGACATTTCAGATGTAGTTTCCGATAGGCATTTAAAAAATAGGTACCGATAGGCATTTCAGATATAGGTGCCGATAGGCATTTCAGATATAGTTGCCAATTGGCATTTTAAAAATAGGTGTCGATAGGCATTTCAGATATAGAAGCCGATAGGCATTTCAAATATAGGTTGCCGATAGGCATTCCAGATATGGTTGCCGATAGGCATTTCAAATATAGGTGCTGATAGGCATTTCAGATGTAGTTTCCGATAGGCATTTCAAAAATTGGTGCCGATAGGCATTTCAGATATAGGTGCCGATAGGCATTTCAGATATAGTTGCCGATTGGCATTTTAAAAAGAGGTGCCGATAGGCATTTCAGATATAGAAGCCGATAGGTATTTCAAATATAGGTGTCGATAGGCATTTCAGTTATGGTTGCCGATAGGCATTTCAAATATAGGTGCTGATAGGCATTTCAGATGTAGTTTCCGATAGGCATTTCAAAAATAGGTGCCGATGGGCATTTCAGATATAGGTGCCCATAGGCATTTTAGATATAGTTGCCGATTGGCATTTCAAAATAGGTGCCGATAGGCATTTCAGATATAGAAGCCGATAGGCATTTCAAATTTAGGTGCCGATAGGCATTCCAGATATGGTTGCCGATAGGCATTTCAAATATAAGTGCTGATAGGCATTTCAGATGTAGTTTCCTATAGGCATTTCAAAAATAGGTACCGATAGGCATCTCAGATATAGGTGCCGATAGGCATTTCAGATATAGTTGCCAATTGGCATTTTAAAAATAGGTGTCGATAGGCATTTCAGATATAGATGCCGATAGGCATTTCAAATATAGGTGCCGATAGGCATTCCAGATATGGTTGCCGATAGGCATTTCAAATATAGGTGCTGATAGGCATTTCAGATATAGTTTACGATAGGCATTTCAAAAATAGGTGCCGATAGGCATTTCAGATATAGGTGCCGATAGGCATTTCAGATATAGTTGCCGATTGGCATTTTAAAAATAGGTGCCGATAGGCATTTTAGATGTAGTTTCCGATAGGCATTTCAAAAATAGGTGCCGATAGGCATTTTAGATATAGGTGCCGATAGGCATATCAGATATAGTTGCCGATAGGCATTTAAAATATAGGTGCCGATAGGCATTTCAAATATAGGTGTCGATAGGCATTTCAGATATAAATGCCGAAAGGCATTTCAAATATATGTGCCGATAGGCATTTCATTATGGTTGCCGATAGGCATTTCAAATATTGGTGCTGATAGGCATTTCAGATGTAGTTTCTGATAGGCATTTCAAAAATAGGTGCCGATAGGCATTTCAGATATAGGTGCCGATAGGCATTACAGATATAGTTGCCGATTGGCATTTTAAATATAGGTGCCGATAGGCATTTCAGATATAGAAGCCGATAGGCATTTCAAATATAGATGCCGATAGGGATTCCAGATATGGTTGCCGATAGGCATTTCAAATATAGGTGCTGATAGGAATTTCAGATGTAGTTTCCGATAGGCATTTCAAAAATAGGTGCCGATAGGCATTTCAGATATAGGTGCCGATAGGCATTTCAGATATAGTTGCCGATTAGCATTTTAACAATAGGTGCCGATAGGCATTTCAGATATAGAAGCCGATAGGCACTTCAAATATAGGTGCCGATAGGCATTCCAGATATGGTTGTCGATAGGCATTTCAAATATAGGTGCTGATAGGCATTTCAAAGGTAGTTTCCGATAGGCATTTCAAAAAAAGGTACCGATAGGCATTTCAGATATAGGTGCCGATAGGCATTTTAGATATAGTTGCCGATTGGCATTTTAAAAATAGGTGCCAATAGGCATTTCAGATATAGAAGCCGATAGGCATTAAAATATAGGTGCCGATAAGCATTCCAGATATGGTTGCCGATAGGCATTTCAAATATAGGTGCTGATAGGCATTTCAGATGTAGTTTCCGATAGGCATTTCAAAAATTGGTGCCGATAGGCATTTCAGATATAGAAGCCGATAGGTATTTCAAATATAGGTGTCTATAGGCATTTCAGATATGGTTGCCGATAATCATTTCAAATATAGGTGCTGATAGGCATTTCAGATGTAGTTTCCGATAGGCATTTCAAAAATAGGTGCCGGTAGGCATTTCAGATATATGTGCCCATAGGCATTTCAGATATAGTTGCCGATTGGCATTTTAAAAATAGGTGTCGATAGGCATTTCAGATATAGAAGCCGATAGGCATTTCAAATATAGGTGCCGATAGGCATTCCAGATATGGTTGCCGATAGGCATTTCAAATATAGGTGCTGATAGGCATTTCAGATGTAGTTTCCGATAGGCATTTCAAAAATTGGTGACGATAGGCATTTCAGATATAGGTGCCGATAGGCATTTCAGATATGGTTGCCGATTGGCATTTTGAAAATAGGTGTCGATAGGCATTTCAGATATAGAAGCCGATAGGTATTTCAAATATAGGTGTCGATAGGCATTTCAGTTATGGTTGCCGATAGGCATTTCAAATATAGGTGCTGATAGGCATTTCAGATGTAGTTTCCGATAGGCATTTCAAAAATAGGTGCCAATAGGCATTTCAGATATAGGTGCCTATAGGCATTTCAGATATAGTTGCCGATTGGCATTTTAAAAATAGGTGCCGATAGGCATTTCAGATATAGAAGCCGATAGGCATTTCAAATATAGGTGCCGATAGGCATTCCAGATATGGTTGCCGATAGGCATTTCAAATATAAGTGCTGATAGGCATTTCAGATGTAGTTTCCGATAGACATTTCAAAAATAGGTACCGATAGGCATTTCAGATATAGGTGCCGATAGGCATTTCAGATATAGTTGCCGATTGGCATTTTAAAAATAGGTGCCGATAGGCATTTTAGATGTAGTTTCCGATAGGCATTTCAAAAATTGGTGCCGATAGGCATTTCAGATATAGGTGCCGATAGGCATTTCAGATATAGTTGCCGATTGGCATTTTAAAAATAGGTGCCGATAGGCATTTAAGATATAGAAGCCGATAGTTATTTCAAATATAGGTGTCGATAGGCATTTCAGATATGGTTGCCGATAATCATTTCAAATATAGGTGTGATAGGCATTTCAGATGTAGTTTCCGATAGGCATTTCAAAAATAAGTGCCGATAGGCATTTCAGATATAGGTGCCGATAGGCATATCAGATATAGTTGCCGATAGGCATTTAAAATATAGGTGCCGATAGGTATTTCAAAAATAGGTGTCGATAGACATTTCAGTTATGGTTGCCGATAGGCATTTCAAATATAGGTGCTGATAGGCATTTCAGATGTAGTTTCCGATAGGCATTTCAAAAATAGGTGCCGATAGGCATTTTAGATATAGGTGCCGATAGGCATTTCAGATATAGTTGCCAATTGGCATTTTAAAAATAGGTGTCGATAGGCATTTCAGATATAGAAGCCGATATGCATTTCAAATATAGGTGCCGATAGGCATTCTAGATATGGTTGCCGATAGGCATTTCACATATAGGTGCTGATAGGCATTTCAGATGTAGTTTCCAATAAGCATTTAAAAAATTGGTGTGATAGGTATTTCAGATAATGGTGCCGATAGGCATTTCAAATATAGTTGCTGATTGGCATTTTAAAAAAAGGTGCCGATAGGCATTTCAGATATAGAAGCCAATAGGTATTTCAAATATAGGTGTCGATAGGCATTTCAGATATGGTTGCCGATAGGCATTTCAAATATAGGTGCTGATAGGCATTTCAGTTGTAGTTTCCGATAGGGATTTCAAAAATAGGTGCCGATAGGCATTTCAAATATAGGTGCCGATAGGCATTTCAGATATAGTTGCCGATTGGCATTTTAAAAATATGTGCCGATAGGCATTTTAGATGTAGTTTCCGATAGTCATTTCAAAAATAGGTGCCGATAGGCATTTTAGATATAGGTGCCGATAGGCATATCAGATATAGGTGCTGATAGGCATTTCAGATGTAGTTTCCGATAGGCATTTCAAAAATAGGTGCCGATAGGCATTTCAGATATAGGTGCCGATAGGCATTTCAGATATAGTTGCCGATTGGCATTTTAAAAATATGTGCCGATAGGCATTTTAGATGTAGTTTCCGATAGTCATTTCAAAAATAGGTGCCGATAGGCATTTTAGATATAGGTGCCGATAGGCATTTCAGATATAGAAGCCGATAGGCATTAAAATATAGGTGCCGATAAGCATTCCAGATATGGTTGCCGATAGCCATTTCAAATATAGGTGCTGATAGGCATTTCAGATGTAGTTTCCGATAGGCATTTCAAAAATTGGTGACGATAGGCATTTCAGATATAGGTGCCGATAGGCATTTTAGATATGGTTGCCGATTGGCATTTTGAAAATAGGTGCCGATAGGCATTTCAGATATATGTGCCCATAGGCATTTCAGATATAGTTGCCGATTGGCATTTTAAAAATAGGTGTCGATAGGCATTTCAGATATAGAAGCCGATAGGCATTTCAAATATAGGTGCCGATAGGCATTCCGGATATGGTTGCCGATAGGCATTTCAGATATAGGTGCCGATAGGCACTTCAGATATAGTTACTGATTGGCATTTTAAAAATAGGTGCCGATAGGCATTCCAGATATATAAGCCGATAGGTATTTCAAATATAGGTGTCGATAGGCATTTCAGATATGGTTGCCGATAGGCATTTCAAATATAGGTGCTGATAGGCATTTCAGATGTAGTTTCCGATAGGCATTTCAAAAATAGGTGCCGATAGGCATTTCAGATATAGGTGCCGATAGGCATTTACAGATATAGTTGCCGATTGGCATTTTAAAAATAGGTGCCGATAGACATTTCAGATATAGAAGCCGATAGGCATTTCAAATATAGGTGCCGATAGGCATTCCAGATATGGTTGCCGATAGGCATTTTTAATATAGGTGCTGATAGGCAATTTAGATGTAGTTTCCGATAGGCATTTCAAAAATTGGTGCCGATAGGCATTTCAGATATAGGTGCCGATAAGCATTTCAGTTATAGTTGCCGATTGGCATTTTAAAAATAGGAGCCGATAGGCATTTCAGATATAGAAGCCGATAGGTATTTCAAATATAGGTGTCGATAGGCATTTCAGATATGGTTGCCGATAGGCATTACAAATATAGGTGCTGATAGGCATTTCAGATGTAGTTTCCGATAGGTATTTCAAAAATAGGTGCCGATAGGCATTTCAAATATAGGTGCCGATAGGCATTTTAGATATAGTTGCCGATGGGCATTTTAAAAATAGGTGCCGATAGGCATTTCAGATATAGAAGCCGATAGGTATTTCAAATATAGGTGTCGATAGGCATTTCAGATATGGTTGCCGATAGGCATTTCAAATATAGGTGCTGATAGGCATTTCAGATGTAGTTTCCGATAGGCATTTCAAAAATAGGTGCCGATAGGCATTTCAGATATAGGTGCCGATAGGCATTTCAGTTATAGTTGCCGATCGGCATTTTAATAATATGTGCCGATAGGCATTTCAGATATAGAAGCCGATAGGCATTTCAAATATAGGTGCCGATAGGCATCCCAGATATTGGGTTCGATAGGCATTTCAAATATAGGTGCTGATAGGCATTTCAGATATAGTTGCCGATTGGCATTTTAAAAATAGGTGCCGATAGGCATTTAAGATATAGAAGCCGATAGGTATTTCAAATATAGGTGTCGATAGGCATTTCAGATATGGTTGCCGATAATCATTTCAAATATAGGTGTGATAGGCATTTCAGATGTAGTTTCCGATAGGCATTTCAAAAATAGGTGCCGATAGGCATTTCAGATATAGTTGCCGATTGGCATTTTAAAAATAGGTGCCGATAGGCATTTTAGATGTAGTTTCCGATAGGCATTTCAAAAATAGTTGCCGATAGGCATTTCAGATATAGGTGCCGATAGGCATATCAGATATAGTTGCCGATAGGCATTTAAAATATAGGTTCCGATAGGCATTTCAAAAATAGGTGCCGATAGGCATTTTAGATATAGGTGCCGATAGGCATTTCAGATATAGTTGCCAATTGGCATTTTAAAAATAGGTGTCGATAGGCATTTCAGATATAGAAGCCGATAGGCATTTCAAATATAGGTGCCGATAGGCATTCTAGATATGGTTGCCGATAGGCATTTCACATATAGGTGCTGATAGGCATTTCAGATGTAGTTTCCGATAAGCATTTAAAAAATTGGTGTGATAGGCATTTCAGATAATGGTGCCGATAGGCATTTCAAATATAGTTGCTGATTGGCATTTTAAAAAAAGGTGCCGATAGGCATTTCAGATATAGAAGCCAATAGGTATTTCAAATATAGGTGTCGATAGGCATTTCAGATATGGTTGCCGATAGGCATTTCAAATATAGGTGCTGATAGGCATTTCAGTTGTAGTTTCCGATAGGGATTTCAAAAATAGGTGCCGATAGGCATTTCAAATATAGGTGCCGATAGGCATTTCAGATATAGTTGCCGATTGGCATTTTAAAAATATGTGCCGATAGGCATTTTAGATGTAGTTTCCGATAGTCATTTCAAAAATAGGTGCCGATAGGCATTTTAGATATAGGTGCCGATAGGCATATCAGATATAGGTGCTGATAGGCATTTCAGATGTAGTTTCCGATAGGCATTTCAAAAATAGGTGCCGATAGGCATTTCAGATATAGGTGCCGATAGGCATTTCAGATATAGTTGCCGATTGGCATTTTAAAAATAGGTGCCGATAGGCATTTCAGATATAGAAGCCGATAGGCATTAAAATATAGGTGCCGATAAGCATTCCAGATATGGTTGCCGATAGCCATTTCAAATATAGGTGCTGATAGGCATTTCAGATGTAGTTTCCGATAGGCATTTCAAAAATTGGTGACGATAGGCATTTCAGATATAGGTGCCGATAGGCATTTCAGATATGGTTGCCGATTGGCATTTTGAAAATAGGTGCCGATAGGCATTTCAGATATAGAAGCCGATAGGTATTTCAAATATAGGTGTCGATAGGCATTTCAGTTATGGTTGCCGATAGGCATTTCAAATATAAGTGCTGATAGGCATTTCAGATGTAGTTTCCGATAGGCATTTCAAAAATTGGTGCCGATAGGCATTTCAGATATAGGTGCCGATAGGCATTTCAGATATAGTTGCCGATTGGCATTTTAAAAATAGGTGCCGATAGGCATTTCAGATATAGAAGCCGATAGGCATTTCAGATATAGGTGCCGATAGGCATTTCAGATATAGGTGCCGATAGGCATTTCAGATATAGTTGCCAATTGGCATTTTAAAAATAGGTGTCGATAGGCATTTCAGATATAGAAGCCGATAGGCATTTCAAATATAGGTGCCGATAGGCATTCTAAATATGGTTGCCGATAGGCATTTCAAATATAGGTGCTGATAGGCATTTCAGATGTAGTTTCCGATAAGCATTTAAAAAATTGGTGTGATAGGCATTTCAGATAATGGTGCCGATAGGCATTTCAGATATAGTTGCCGATTGGCATTTTAAAAAAAGGTGCCGATAGGCATTTCAGATATAGAAGCCAATAGTTATTTCAAATATAGGTGTCGATAGGCATTTCAGATATGGTTGCCGATATGCATTTCAAATATAGGTGCTGATAGGCATTTATGTTGTAGTTTCCGATAGGCATTTCAAAAATAGGTGCCGATAGGCATTTCAGATATAGGTGCCGATAGGCATTTCAGATATAGTTGCCGATTGGCATTTTAAAAATAGGTGCCGATAGGCATTTCATATATAGAAGCCGATAGGCATTTCAAATATAGGTGCCGATAAGCATTCCAGATATGGTTGCCGATAGGCATTTCAAATATAGGTGCTGATAGGCATTTCAGATGTAGTTTCCGATAGGCATTTCAAAAATAGGTGCCGATAGGCATTTCAGATATTGGTGCCGATAGGCATTTCAGATATAGTTGCCGATTGGCATTTTAAAAATAGGTGTCGATAGGCATTTCAGATATAGAAGCCGATAGGCATTTCAAATATAGGTGCCGATAGGCATTCCAGATATGGTTGCCGATAGGCATTTCAAATATAGGTGCTGATAGGCATTCCAGATGTAGTTTCCTATAGGCATGTCAAAAATTAGTGCCGATAGGCATTTCAGATATAGGTGCCGATAGGCATTTTAGATATAGTTACCGATTGGCATTTTAAAAAAGGTGCCGATAGGCATTTCAGATATAGAAGCCGATAGGTATTTCAAATATAGGTGTCGATAGGCATTTCAGATATGGTTGCCGATAGGCATTTCAAATATAGGTGCTGATAGGCATTTCAGATGTAGTTTCCGATAGGCATTTCAAAAATAGGTGCCGATAGGCATTTCAGATATAGGTGCCGATAGGCATTTCAGATATAGTTGCCGATTGGCATTTTAAAAATAGGTGCCGATAGGCATTTCAGATATAGAAGCCGATAGGCATTTCAAATATAGGTGCTGATAGGTATTCCAGATATGGTTGCCGATAGGCATTTCAAATATAAGTGCTGATAGGCATTTTAGATGTAGTTTCCGATAGGCATTTCAAAAATAGGCGCCGATAGGCATTTCAGATATAGGTGCCGATAGGCACTTTAGATATAGTTGCCGATTGGCATTTTAAATATAGGTGCCGAAAGGCATTTCAGATATAGAAGCCGATAGGCATTTCAAATATAGGTGCCGATAGGCATTCCAGATATTGTTGCCGATAGGCATTTCAAATATAAATGCTGATAGGCATTTCAGATGTAGTTTCCGATAGGCATTTAAAAAATAGGTACCGATAGGCATTTCAGATATAGGTGCCGATAGGCATTTCAGATATAGTTGCCGATTGGCATTTTAAAAAGTGGTGCCGATAGGCATTTCAGATATAGAAGCCGATAGGTATTTCAAATATAGGTGTCGATAGGCATTTCAGATATAGAAGCCGATAGGCATTTCAAATATAGGTTGCCGATAGGCATTCCAGATATGGTTGCCGAT
>JAVRKA010001420.1:0-11201 GCA_034508555.1 Venustoraphidia nigricollis
ATCGGCAACTATATCTGAATGCCTATCGGCACCTATATCTGAAATGCCTTACGGCACCTATATCTGAAATGCCTATGGCATCAATTAAAATGCCTATCGGAAACTACATCTGAAATGCCTATCAGCACTTATATTTAAAATGCCTATCGGCAACCATATCTGGAATGCCTATCGGCACCTATATTTGAAATGCCTATCGGCTTCTATATCTGAAATGCCTATCGGCACCTATTTTTAAAATGCCAATTGGCAACTATATCTGAAATGCCTATCGGCACTTATATCTGAAATGCCTATCGGCACCTATTTTTGAAATGTCTTTCGGAAACTACATCTGAAATGCCTATCTGCTCCTATATTTGAAATGCCTATCGGCAACCATATCTGAAATGCCTATCGGCACCTATATTTGAAATGCCTATCGGCTTCTATATCTGAAATGCCTATCGGCACCTGTTTTTAAAATGCCAATCGGCAACAATATCTGAAATGCCTATCGGCACCTATATCTGAAATGCCTATCGGCACCTATTTTTGAAATGCCTATCGGAAACTACATCTGAAATGCCTATCAGCACTTATATTTGAAATGCCTACCGGCAACCATATCTGGAATGCCTATCGGCACCTATATCTGAAATGCCTATCGGCACCTATTTTTGAAATGCCTATAGAAAACTACATCTGAAATGCCTATCAGCACCTATATTTAAAATGCCTATCGGCAACCATATCTGGTATGCCTATCGGCTTCTATATCTGAAATGATATCGGCACCTATTTTTAAAATGGCTATCGGCAACTATATCTGAAATGCCTATCGGCACCTATATCTGAAATGCCAATCGGCACCTATTTTTGAAATGTCTTTCGGAAACTACATCTGAAATGCCTATCTGCTCCTATATTTGTAATGCCTATCAGGAACCATATCTGAAATGCCTATCGACCCCTATATTTAAAATACCTATCGGCTTCTATATCTGAAATGACTATCGGCACCTGTTTTTAAAATGCCAATTGGCAACTATATCTGAAATGCCTATCGGCACCTATATTAAAATGCCTATCGGCATCAATTTTTGAAATGCCTATCGGAAACTACATCTTAAATGCCTATAAGCACCTATATTTGAAATGCCTATCGGCAACCATATCTGGAATGCCTATCTGCACTTATATTTGAAATGCCTATCGGCTTCTATATCTGAAATACCTATCGGCACCTATTTTTAAAATGCCAATTGGCAACTATATCTGAAATGCCTATCGACACCTATATTTGAAATGCCTATCGGCACCTATTTTTGAAATGCCTATCGGAAACTACATCTGAAATGCCTATCAGCACCTATATTTGAAATGCCTATCGGCAATTATATCTGGAATGCCTATCGGCACCTATATTTGAAATGCCTATCGGCTTCTATATCTGAAATGCCTATCGGCACCTATTTTTAAAATGCCAATTGGCAACTATATCTGAAATGCCTATCGGCACCTATATCTGAAATGCCTATCGGCACCTATTTTTGAAATGATTATCGGAAACTACATCTGAAATGCCTATCAGCACTTATATTTGAAATGCCTACCGGCAACCATATCTGGAATGCCTATCGGCACCTATATTTGAAATGCCTATCGGCTTCTATATCTGAAATGCCTATCGGCAACTATTTTTAAAATACCAATCGGCAACTATATCTGAAATGCCTATCGGAACCTATATCTGAAATGCCAATCGGCACCAATTTTTGAAATGCCTATCGGAAACTACATCTGAAATGCCTATCAGCACCTATATTTGAAATGCCTATCGGCAACCATATCTGAAATGCCTATCGACACCTATATTTGAAATACCTATCGGCTTCTATATCTGAAATGCCTATCGGCAACTATTTTTAAAATGCCAATCGGAAACTATATCTGAAATGCCTTTCGGCACCTATATCTAAAATGCCAATCGGCACCAATTTTTGAAATGCCTATTGGAAACTACATCTGAAATGCCTATCAGCACCTATATTTAAAATGCCTATCGGCAACCATATCTGAAATGCCTATCGGCACCTATATTTGAAATGCCTATCGGCTTCTATATCTGAAATGCCTACCGACACCTATTAATAAAATGCCAATTGGCAACTATATCTGAAATGCCTATCGGCACCTATATCTGAAATGCCTATCGGCACCTATTTTTGAAATGCCTATCGGAAACGACATCTGAAATGCCTATCAGCACCTATATTTAAAATGCCTATCGGCAAACATATCTGGAATGCCTATCGGCACCTATATTTGAAATGCCTATCGGCTTCTATATCTGAAATGCCTACCGACACCTATTAATAAAATGCCAATTGGCAACTATATCTGAAATGCCTATCGGCACCTATATCTGAAATGCCAATCGGCACCTATTTTTGAAATGTCTTTCGGAAACTACATCTGAAATGCCTATCTGCTCCTATATTTGTAATGCCTATCAGGAACCATATCTAAAATGCCTATCGACCCCTATATTTGAAATACCTATCGGCTTCTATATCTGAAATGTCTATCGGCACCTGTTTTTAAAATGCCAATCGGCAACTATATCTGAAATGCCTATCGGCACCTGTATCTGAAATGCCTATCGGCATCAATTTTTGAAATGCCTATCGGAAACAACATCTAAAATGCCTATCAGCACCTATATTTGACATGCCTATCGGCAACCATATCTGGGAATGCCTATCGGCACCTATATTTGAAATGTCTATCGGCTTCTATATCTGAAATGCCTATCGGCACCTATTTTTAAAATTCCAATCGGAAACTATATCTGAAATGCCTATCGGCACCTATATCTAAAATGCCAATCGGCACCAATTTTTGAAATGCCTATTGGAAACTACATCTGAAATGTCTATCAGCACCTATATTTAAAATGCCTATCGGCAACCATATTGGAATGCCTATCGGCACCTATATTTCAAATGCCTATCGGCTTCTATATCTGAAATGCCTACCGACACCTATTAATAAAATGCCAATTGGCAACTATATCTGAAATGCCTATCGGCACCTATATCTGAAATGCCTATCGGTACCTATTTTTGAAATGCCTATCGGAAACTACATCTGAAATGCCTATCAGCACTTATATTTAAAATGCCTATCGGCAACCATATCTGGAATGCCTATCGACACCTATATTTGAAATACCTATCGGCTTCTATATCTGAAATGTCTATCGGCACTTGTTTTTAAAATGCCAATCGGCAACTATATCTGAAATGCCTATCGGCACCTGTATCTGAAATGCCTATCGGCATCAATTTTTGAAATGCCTATCGGAAACAAAATCTAAAATGCCTATCAGCACCTATATTTGACATGCCTATCGGCAACCATATCTGGGAATGCCTATCGGCACCTATATTTGAAATGCCTATCGGCTTCTATATCTGAAATGCCTATCGGCACCTATTTTTAAAATGCCAATTGGCAACTATATCTGAAATGCCTATCGGCACCTATATCTGAAATGCCTATCGGCACCCTATTTTTGAAATGCCTATCGGAAACGACATCTGAAATGCCTATCAGCACCTATATTTGAAATGCCTATCGGCAACCATATCTGGAATGCCTATCGGCACCTATATTTGAAATGCCTATCGGCTTCTATATCTGAAATGCCTATCGACACCTATTTTTAAAATGCCAATTGGCAAATATATATGAAATGCCTATCGGCACCTATATCTGAAATGCCTATCGGTACCTATTTTTGAAATGCCTATCGGAAACTACATCTAAAATGCCTATCAGCACTTATATTTGAAATGCCTATCGGCAACCATATCTGGAATGCCTATCGGCACCTATATTTGAAATGCCTATCGGCTTCTATATCTGAAATGCCTATCGGCACCTATTTTTAAAATGCCAATCGGCAACTATATCTGAAATGCCTATCGGCACCTATATCTGAAATGCCTATCGGCACCTATTTTTGAAATGTCTTTCGGAAACTACATCTGAAATGCCTATCTGCTCCTATATTTGAAATGCCTATCGGCAACCATATCTGAAATGCCTATCGACCCCTATATTTGAAATACCTATCGGCTTCTATATCTGAAATGCCTATCGGCACCTGTTTTTAAAACGCCAATCGGCAACTATATCCGAAAAGCCTATCGGCACCTATATCTGAAATGCCTATCGGCATCAATTTTTGAAATGCCTATCGGAAACTACATCTAAAATGCCTATCAGCACCTTTATTTGAAATTCCTATCGGCAACCATATCTGGAATGCCTATCGACATTTATATTTGAAATGCCTATCGGCTTCTATATCTGAAATGCCTATCGGCACCTATTTTTAAAATGCCAATTGGCAACTATATCTGAAATGCCTATCGGCACCTATATCTGAAATGCCTATCGGCACCTATTTTTGAAATGCCTATCGGCTTCTATATCTGAAATGCCTATCGGCACCTGTTTTTAAAATGCCAATCGGCAACTATATCTGAAATGCCTATCGGCACCTATATCTGAAATGCCTATCGGCATCAATTTTTGAAATGCCTATCGGAAACTACATCTAAAATGCCTATCAGCACCTATATTTGAAATGCCTATCGGCAACCATATCTGGAATGCCTATCTGCACCTATATTTGAAATGCCTATCGGCTTCTATATCTGAAATGCCTATCGGCACCTATTTTTAAAATGCCAATTGGCAACTATATCTGAAATACCTATCGGCACCTATATCTGAAATGCCTATCGGCACCTATTTTTGAAATGCCTATCGGAAACTACACCTGAAATGCCTCTCAGCACCTATATTTGAAATGCCTATCGGCAACCATATCTGGAATGCCTATTTGCACCTATATTTGAAATGCCTATCGGCTTCTATATCTGAAATGCCTATCGGCACCTATTTTTAAAATGCCAATCGGCAACTATATCTAAAATGCCTATCGGAACCTATATCTGAAATGCCTATCGGCACCAATGTTTGAAATGCCTTTCGGAAACTACATCTAAAATGCCTATCAGCACATATATTTGAAATGCCTATCGGCAACCATATCTGGAATGCTTATCGGCACCTATATTTGAAATGCCTATCGGCTTCTATATCTGAAATGCCTATCGGCACCTATTTTTAAAATGCCAATCTGCAACTACATCTGAAATGCCTATCAGCACCTATATTTGAAATGCCTACCGGCAACCACATCAGAAATGCCTATCGGCACCTATATCTGAAATGCCTTTCGGCATTTATATCTGAAATGCCTATCGACACCTATATTTGAAATGCCTATCGGCACCTATATTTTAAATGCCTATCGGCAACTGTATCTGATATGCCTATCGGCACCTATATCTGAAATGCCTATCGGCACCTATTTTTGAAATGCCTATCGGAAACTACATCTAAAATGCCTATCGGCACCTATTTTTAAAATGCCAATTAGCAACTATATCTGAAATGCCTATCGGCACCTATATCTGAAATGCCTATCGGCACCTATTTTTGAAATGCCTATCGGAAACTACATCTGAAATGCCTATCAGCACCTATATTTGAAATGCCTATCGGCAACTATAACTGGAATGCCTATCGGCACTTATATCTGAAATGCCTATCGGCACCTATTTTTGAAATGCCTATCGGAAACTACATCTGAAATGCCTATCAGCACCTGTATTTAAAATGCCTATCGGCAACCATATCTGGAATGCCTATCGGCACCTATATTTGAAATGCCTATCGGCTTCTATATCTGAAATGCCTATCGGCACCTATTTTTAAAAAGGCTATCGGCAACAATATCTGAATGCCTATCGGCACCTATATCTGAAATGCCTATCGGCACCTATATCTGAAATGCCTATTGGCATCAATTTTTGAAATGCCTATCGGAAACTACATCTAAAATGCCTATCAGCACCTATATTTGAAATGCCTATTGGCAACCATATCTGGAATGCCTATCGGCACCTATATTTGAAATGCCTATCGGCTTCTATATCTGAAATGCCTATCGGCACCTATTTTTAAAATGGCTATCGGCAACTATATCTTAAATGCCTATCGGCATATATATCTGAAATGCCTATCGGCACCTACTTTTGAAATGCCTATCGGAAACTACATCTGAAATGCCTATCAGCACCTATATTTGAAATGCCTATCGGCAACCATAACTGGAATGCCTATCGGCACTTATATCTGAAATGCCTATCGGCACCTATTTTTGAAATGCCTATCGGCAACTATATCTGAAATGCCTATCAGCACCTATATTTAAAATGCCTATGGGCAACCATATCTGGAATACCTATCGGCACCTATATTTGAAATGCCTATCGGCTTCTATATCTGAAATGCCTATCGGCACCTGTTTTTAAAATAGATATCGGCAACTATATCTGAAATGCCTATCGGCACCTATATCTGAAATGCCTATCGGCCCTATTTTTGAAATGCCTAACGGAAACTACATCTGAAATGCCTATCAGCACCTATATTTGAAATGCCTATCGGCAACCATATCTGGAATGCCTATCGGCACCTATATTTGAAATGCCTATCGGCTTCTATATCTGAATGCCTATCGGCACCTTTTTTTAAAATGCCTATCGGAAACTACATCTGAAATGCCTATCAGCACCTATATTTGAAATGCCTATCGGCAACCATATCTGGAATGCCTATCGGCACCTATATTTGAAATGCCTATCGGCTTCTATATCTGAAATGCCTATCGGCACCTATTTTTAAAATGGCTATCGGCAACTATATCTTAAATGCCTATCGGCACATATATCTGAAATGCCTATCGGCACATATTTTTGAAATGCCTATCGGATACTACATCTGAAATGCCTATCAGCACCTATATTTGAAATGCCTATCGGCAACCATAACTGGAATGCCTATCGGCACTTATATCTGAAATGCCTATCGGCACCTATTTTTGAAATGCCTATCGGAAACTACATCTGAAATGCCTATCAGCACCTATATTTGAAATGCTTATCGGCAACCATATCTGGAATGCCTATCTGTACCTATATTTGAAATGCCTATCGGCTTCTATATCTGAAATGCCTATCGGCACCTATTTTAAAAATGGCTATCGGCAACTATATCTGAATGCCTATCGGCACCTATATCTGAAATGCCTATCGGCACCTATATCTGAAATGCCTATCGGCATCAATTTTTGAAATGCCTATCGGAAACTACATCTGAAATGCCTATCAGCACTTATATTTAAAATGCCTATCGGCAACCATATCTGGAATGCCTATCGGCACCTATATTTGAAATGCCTATCGGCTTCTATATCTGAAATGCCTATCGGCACCTGTTTTTAAAATGATAATCGGCAACAATATCTGAAATGCCTATCGGCACCTATATCTGAAATGCCTATCGGCACCTATATCTGAAATGCCTATCGGCATCAATTTTTGAAATGCCTATCGGAAACTACATCTAAAATGCCTATCAGCACCTATATTTGAAATGCCTATCGGCAACCATATCTGGAATGCCTATCGGCACCTATATTTGAAATGCCTATTGGCTTCTATATCTGAAATGCCTATCGGCACCTATTTTTGAAATGTCTTTCGGAAACTACATCTGAAATGCCTATCTGCTCCTATATTTGTAATGCCTATCAGGAACCATATCTGAAATGCCTATCGACCCCTATATTTGAAATACCTATCGGCTTCTAAATCTGAAATATCTATCGGCACCTGTTTTTAAAATGCCAATCGGCAACTATATCTGAAATGCCTATCGGCACCTCTATCTGAAATGCCAATCGGCACCTATTTTTGAAATGTCTTTCGGAAACTACATCTGAAATGCCTATCTGCTCCTATATTTGTAATGCCTATCAGGAACCATATCTGAAATGCCTATCGACCCCTATATTTGAAATACCTATCGGCTTCTAAATCTGAAATGTCTATCGGCACCTGTTTTTAAAATGCCAATCGGCAACTATATCTGAAATGCCTATCGGCACCTATATCTGAAATGCCTATCGGCATCAATTTTTGAAATGCCTATCGGAAACTTCATCTTAAATGCCTATCAGCACCTATATTTGAAATGCCTATCGGCAACCATATCTGGAATGCCTATCTGCACTTATATTTGAAATGCCTATCGGCTTCTATATCTGAAATGCCTATCGGCACCTATTTTTAAAATGCCAATTGGCAACTATATCTGAAATGCCTATCGGCACCTATATCTGAAATGCCTATCGGCCCTATTTTTGAAATGCCTATCGGAAACTACATCTGAAATGCCTATCAGCACCTATATTTGAAATGCCTATCGGCAACCATATCTGGAATGCCTATCGGCACCTATATTTGAAATGCCTATCGGCTTCTATATCTGAATGCCTATCGGCACCTTTTTTTAAAATGCCTATCGGAAACTACATCTAAAATGCCTATCAGCACCTATATTTGAAATGCCTATCGGCAACCATATCTGGAATGCCTATCGGCACCTATATTTGAAATGCCTATCGGCTTCTATATCTGAAATGCCTATCGGCACCTATTTTTAAAATGGCTATCGGCAACTATATCTTAAATGCCTATCGGCACATATATCTGAAATGCCTATCGGCACATATTTTTGAAATGCCTATCGGATACTACATCTGAAATGCCTATCAGCACCTATATTTGAAATGCCTATCGGCAACCATAACTGGAATGCCTATCGGCACTTATATCTGAAATGCCTATCGGCACCTATTTTTGAAATGCCTATCTCAAACTACATCTGAAATGCCTATCAGCACCTATATTTGAAATGCTTATCGGCAACCATATCTGGAATGCCTATCGGCACCTATATTTGAAATGCCTATCGGCTTCTATATCTGAAATGCCTATCGGCACCTATTTTAAAAATGGCTATCGGCAACTATATCTGAATGCCTATCGGCACCTATATCTGAAATGCCTATCGGCACCTATATCTGAAATGCCTATCGGCATCAATTTTTGAAATGCCTATCGGAAACTACATCTGAAATGCCTATCAGCACTTATATTTAAAATGCCTATCGGCAACCATATCTGGAATGCCTATCGGCACCTATATTTGAAATGCCTATCGGCTTCTATATCTGAAATGCCTATCGGCACCTATTTTTAAAATGCCAATTGGCAACTATATCTGAAATGCCTATCGGCACTTATATCTGAAATGCCTATCGGCACCTATTTTTGAAATGTCTTTCGGAAACTACATCTGAAATGCTTATCTGCTCCTATATTTGAAATGCCTATCGGCAACCATATCTGAAATGCCTATCGACCCCTATATTTGAAATACCTAACGGCTTCTATATCTGAAATGCCTATCGGCACCTGTTTTTAAAATGATAATCGGCAACAATATCTGAAATGCCTATCGGCACCTATATCTGAAATGCCTATCGGCACCTATATCTGAAATGCTTATCGGCATCAATTTTTGAAATGCCTATCGGAAACTACATCTAAAATGCCTATCAGCACCTATATTTGAAATGCCTATCACAAACCATATCTGGAATGCCTATCGGCACCTATATTTGAAATGCCTATCGGCTTCTATATCTGAAATGCCTATCGGCACCTATTTTTAAAATGCCAATCGGCAACTATATCTGAAATGCCTATCGGCACCTTTATCTGAAATGCCAATCGGCACCTATTTTTGAAATGTCTTTCGGAAACTACATCTGAAATGCCTATCTGCTCCTATATTTGTAATGCCTATCAGGAACCATATCTGAAATGCCTATCGACCCCTATATTTGAAATACCTATCGGCTTCTAAATCTGAAATGTCTATCGGCACCTGTTTTTAAAATGTCATTCGGCAACTATATCTGAAATGCCTATCGGCACCTATATCTGAAATGCCTATCGGCATCAATTTTTGAAATGCCTATCGGAAACTACATCTTAAATGCCTATCAGCACCTATATTTGAAATGCCTATCGGCAACCATATCTGGAATGCCTATCTGCACTTATATTTGAAATGCCTATCGGCTTCTATATCTGAAATGCCTATCGGCACCTATTTTTAAAACGCCAATTGGCAACTATATCCGAAATGCCTGTCGGCACCTATATCTGAAATGCCTATCGGCACCTATTTTTGAAATGCCTATCGGAAACTACATCTGAAATGCCTATCAGCACGTATATTTGAAATGCCTATCGGCAAACATATCTGGAATGCCTATTGGCACCTATATTTGAAATGCCTATCGGCTTCTATATCTGAAATGCCTATCGGCACCTATTTTTAAAATGCCATTTGGCAACTATATCTGAAATGCCTATCGGCACCTATTTTTGAAATGCCTATCGGAAACTACATCTGAAATGCCTATCAGCACCTATATTTGAAATGCCTATCGTCAACCATATCTGAAATGCCTATCGGCACCTAAATTTGAAATGCCTATCGGGTTCTATATCTGAAATTCCTATCGGCACCTATTTTTAAAATGCCAATTGGCAACTATATCTGAAATGCCTATCGGCACCTATTTTTAAAATGCCAATCGGCAACTATATCTGAAATGCCTATCGGCACCTATATCTGAAATGCCTATCGGGCACCTATTTTTGAAATGCCTATCGGAAACTACATCTGAAATGCCTATCAGCACCTATATTTGAAATGCCTATCGTCAACCATATCTGAAATGCCTATCGACACCTATATTTCAAATACCTATCGGCTTCTATATCTGAAATGCCTATCGGCACCTATTTTTAAAATGCCAATCGGTAACTATATCTGAAATGCCTATCGGTACCTATATCTGAAATGCCTATCGGCACCAATTTTTGAAATGCCTATCGGAAAATACATCTGGAATGCCTATCAGCACCTTTATTTGAAATGCCTATCGGCAACCATATCTGGAATGCCTATTGGTACCTATATTTGAAATGCCTATCGGCTTCTATATCTGAAATGCCTATCGGCACCTATTTTTGAAATGCCTATCGGAAACTACATCTGAAATGCCTATCAGCACCTATATTTGAAATGCCTATCGTCAACCATATCTGAAATGCCTATCGACACCTATATTTCAAATACCTATCGGCTTCTAT
>JAVRKA010001421.1:0-11089 GCA_034508555.1 Venustoraphidia nigricollis
AATCGGCAACTAAATCTGAAATACCCATCGGCACCTATATCTGAAATGCCTATCGGCACCTCTTTCTGAAATGCCTATCGGCACCTATTTTTGAAATGCCTTTCGGAAACTACATCTGAAATGCCTATCTGCTCCTATATTTGAAATGCCTATCGGCAACCATATCTGAAAAGCCTATCGACACCTATATTTGAAAAACCTATCGGCTTCTATATCTGAAATGCCTATCGGCACCTGTTTTTAAAATGCCAATCGGCAACTATATCTGAAATGCCTATCGGCACCTATATCTGAAATGCCTATCGGCATCAATTTTTGAAATGCCTATCGGAAACTACATCTAAAATGCCTACCAGCACCTATATTTGAAATGCCTATCGGCAACCATATCTGAAATGCCTATCGGCACCTATATTTGAAATGCCTTGCGGCTTCTATATCTGAAATGCCTATCGGCACCTATTTTTAAAATGCCAATTGGCAACTATATCTGAAATGCCTATCGGCACCTATATCTGAAATGCCTATCGCACCAATTTTAGAAATGCCTATCGAAAACTACATCTGAAATGCCTATCAGCACCTATATTTGAAATGCCTAACGGCAACCACATCAGAAATGCATATCGGCACCTATATCTGAAATGCCTTTCGGCATTTATATCTGAAATACCTATCTACACCTATATACGAAATGCCTATCGGCACCTATATTTTGTATGCCTATCGGCAACTATATCTGATATGCCTATCGGCACCTATATCTGAAATGCCTATCGGCACCTATTTTTGAAATGCCTATCGGAAACTACATCTAAAATGCCTATCGGCATCTATTTTTAAAGTGCCAATCGGCAACTAAATCTGAAATGCCTATCGGCACCTATATCTGAAATGCCTATCGGCACCTCTTTCTGAAATGCCTATCGGCACCTATTTTTGAAATGCCTTTCGGAAACTACATCTGAAATGCCTATCTGCTCCTATATTTGAAATGCCTATCGGCAACCATATCTGAAAAGCCTATCGACACCTATATTTGAAAAACCTATCGGCTTCTATATCTGAAATGCCTAGCGGCACCTGTTTTAAAACGCCAATCGGCAACTATATCTGAAATGCCTATCGGCACCTATATCTGAAATGCCTATCGGCATCAATTTTTGAAATGCCTATCGGAAACTACATCTAAAATGCCTACCAGCACCTATATTTGAAATGCCTATCGGCAACCATATCTGAAATGCCTATCGGCACCTATATTTAAAATTCCTATCGGCTTCTATATCTGAAATGCCTATCGGCACCTATTTTTAAAATGCCAATTGGCAACTATATCTGAAATGCCTATCGGCACCTATATCTGAAATGCCTATCGGCACCTATTTTTGAAATGTCTATCGGAAACTACATCTGAAATGCCTATCAGCACCTATATTTGAAATTCCTATCGGCAACCATATCTGGAATGCCTATCGGCACCTACATTGAAATGCCTATCGGCTTCTATATTTGAAATGCCTATCGGCACCTATCTTTAAAATGCCAATCGGTAAATATATATGAAATGCCTATCGGCACCTATATCTGAAATGCCTATCGGCACCAATTTTTGAAATGCCTATCGGAAACTACATCTGGAATGCCTATCAGCACCTATATTTGAAATGCCTATTGGCAACCATATCTGGAATGCCTATCGGCACCTATATTTGAAGTGCCTATCGGCTTCTATATCTGAAATGCCTATCGACACCTATTTTTAAAATGCCAATCGGCAACTATATCTGAAATGCCTATCGGTACCTATTTTTGAAATGCCTATCGGAAACTACATCTGAAATGCCTATCAGCACCTAAATTTGAAATGTCTATCGGCAACCATCTCTGGAATGCCTATCGGCACCTATATTTGAAATGTCTATCGGCTTCTATATCTAAAATGCCTATCGGCACCTATTTTTAAAATGCCAATAGGCAACTATATCTGAAATGCCTATCGGCACCTATATCTGAAATGCCTATCGGCACCTATTTTTGTAATGCCTATCGGAAACTACATCTGAAATGCCTATCGGCATCAATATTTGAAATGCCTATCGGCAACCATATCTGAAATGCCTATCGGCACCTATATTTGAAATGCCTATCGGCTTCTATATCTGAAATGCCTATAGGCACCTATTTTTAAAATGCCAATTGGCAACTATATCTGAAATGCCTATCGGCACCTATATCTGAAATGCCTATCGGCACCAATTTTAGAAATGCCTATCGGAAACTACATCTGAAATGCCTATCAGCACCTATATTTGAAATACCTATCGGCAACCATATCTGGAATGCCTATCGGCACCTATATTTGAAATGCCTATCGGCTTCTATATCTGATATGCCTATCGGCACCAATTTTTAAAATGCCAATCGGCAACTATATCTGAAATGCCTATCGGCGACCATATCTGAAATGCCTATCGACACCTATATTTGAAATACCTATCGGCTTCTATATCTGAAATGCCTATCGGCACCTATATCTGAAATGCCTATCGGCACATATTTTTGAAATGCCTATCGGAAACTACATCTGAAATGCCTATCAGCACCTATATTTGAAATGCCTATCGGCAACCATATCTGGAATGCCTATCGGCACCTACATTGAAATGCCTATCGGCTTCTATATCTGAAATGCCTATCGGCACCTATTTTTAAAATGCCAATTGGCAACTATATCTGAAATGCCTAACGGCACCTATATCTGAAATGCCTATCGGCACCAATTTTAGAAATGCCTATCGTAAACTACATCTGAAATGCCTATCAGCACCTATATTTGAAATACCTATCGGCAACCATATCTGGAATGCCTATCGGCACCTATATTTGAAATGCCTATCGGCTTCTATATCTGAAATGCCTATCGGCACCAATTTTTAAAATGCCAATCGGCATCTATATCTGAAATGCCTATCGGCGACCATATCTGAAATGCCTATCGACACCTATATTTGAAATACCTATCGGCTTCTATATCTGAAATGCCTATCGGCACCTATAGCTGAAATGCCTATCGGCACCTATTTTTGAAATGCCTATCGGAAACTACATCTGAAATGCCTATCAGCACCTTTATTTGAAATGCCTATCGGCGACCATATCTGAAATGCCTATCGACACCTATATTTGAAATACCTATCGGCTTCTATATCTGAAATGACTATCGGCACCTATTTTTAAAATGCCAATCGGTAAATATATCTGAAATGCCTATCGGCACCTATATCTGAAATGCCTATCGGCACTAATTTTTGAAATGCCTTTCGGAAACTACATCTGGAATGCCTATCAGCACCTATATTTGAAATGCCTATCGGCAACCATATCTGGAATGCCTATCGGCACCTATATTTGAAGTGCCTATCCGCTTCTATATCTGAAATGTCTATCGACAACTATTTTTAAAATGCCAATCGGCAACTATATCTGAAATGCCTATCGGCACCTATATCTAAAATGCCTATCGACACCTATTTTTGAAATGCCTATCGGAAACTACATCTGAAATGCCTATCAGCACCTATATTTGAAATTTCTATCGGCAACCATATCTGGGATGCCTATCGGCACCTATATTTGAAATGCCTATCGGCTTCTATATCTGAAATGCCTATCGGCACCTATTTTTAAATTGCCAATCGGCAACTATATCTGAAATGCCTATCGGCACCTATTTTTGAAATGCCTATCGGAAACTACATCTGAAATGCCTATCAGCACCAATATTTGACACCAATATTTGAAATACCTATCGGCTTCTATATCTGAAATGCCTATCGGCACCTATTTTTAAAATGCCAATCGGCAACTATATCTGAAATGCCTATCGGCACCTATATCTGAAATGCTTATCGGCACTAATTTTTGAAATGCCTATCGGAAACTACATCTGAAAAGCCTATCAGCACCTATATTTGAAATGCCTATCGGCAACCATATCTGGAATGCCTATCAGCACCTATATTTGAAATGCCTATCGGCTTCTATATCTGAAATGCCTATCGGCACCTATATTTAAAATGCCAATCGGCAACTATATCTGAAATGCCTATCGGCACCTATATCTGAAATGCCTATCGGCACCTATTTTTGAAATGCCTATCGAAAACTACATCTGAAATGCCTATCAGCACCTATATTTGAAATGCTTATCGGCAACTATATCTGATATGCCTATCGGCACCTATATCTGAAATGCCTATCGGCACCTACTTTTGAAATGCCAATCGACAACTATATCTGAAATGCCTATCGGCACCTATTTTTAAAATCAATCGGCAACTATATTTGAAATGCCTATCGGTACCTATTTTTGAAATGCCTATCGGAAACTACATCTGAAATGCCTATCAGCACTTATATTTGAATAGCCTATCGGCAACCATATCGGGAATGCCTATCGGCACCTATATTTGAAATGCCTATCGGCTTCTATATCTGAAATGCTTATCGGCACCTATTTTTAAAATGCCAATCGGCAACTATATCTGAAATGCATATCGGCACCTATATCTGAACTGCCTATTGGCACCTATTTTTGAAATGCCTTTCGGAAACTACATCTGAAATGCCTATCTGCTCCTATATTTGAAATGCCTATCGGCAACCATATCTGAAATGCCTATCGACACCTATATTTGAAATACTTATCGGCACCTATATCTGAAATGCCTATCGGCATCAATTTTAGAAATGCCTATCGGAAACTACATCTAAAATGCCTATCAGCACCTATATTTGAAATGCCAATCGGCAACCATATCTGGAATGCCTATCGGCACCTATATTTTAAATGCCTATCGGCTTCTCTATCTGAAATGCCTATCGACACTTATTTTTAAAATGCCAATTGGCAACTATATCTGAAATGCCTATCGGCACCTATATCTGAAATGCCCATCGGCACCTATTTTTGAAATGCCTATCGGAAACTACATCTGAAATGCCTATCAGCACCTATATTTAAAATGCCTATCGGCAACCATATCTGGAATGCTTATCGGCACCTATATTTGAAATGCCTATCGGCTTCAATATTTAAAATGCCTATTGGCACCTATTTTTAAAATGCCAATCGGCAACTATATCTGAAATGCCTATCGGCACCTATTTTTTAAATGCCTATCGGAAACTACATCTGAAATGCCTATCAGCACTTATATTTGAAATGCCTATCGGCAACCATATCTGAAATGCCTATCGACACCTATATTTGAAATACCTATCGGCTTCTATATCTGAAATGCCTATCGGCACCTATTTTTAAAATGCCAATCGGTAACTATATCTGAAATGCCTATCGGCACCTATATCTGAAATGCCTATCGGCACCAATTTTTGAAATGCCTATCGGAAACTACATCTGGAATGCCTATCAGCACCTATATTTGAAATGCCTATCGGCAACCATATCTGGAATGCCTATCGGCACTTATATTTTAAATGCCTATCGGCTTCTATATCTGAAATGCCTATCGACACCTATTTTTAAAATGCCAATCGCCAACTATATCTGAAATGCCTATCGGCACCTATATCTGAAACGCCTATCGGCACCTATTTTTGAAATGCCTATCGGAAACTACATCTGAAATGCCTATCAGCACCTATATTTGAAATGCCTATCGGCAACCATATTTGAAATGCCTATCGACACCTATATTTGAAATACCTATCGGCCTCTATATCTTAAATGCGTATCGGCACCTATTTTTAAAATGCCAATCTGCAACTATATCTGAAATGCCTATCGGCACCTATATCTGAAATGCCTATCGGCACCAATTTTTGAAATGCCTATCGGAAACTACATCTGAAATGCCTATCAGCACCTATATTTGAAATGCCTATCGGCACCTATTTTTAAAAAGCCTATCGGAAACTACATCTGAAATGCCTATCAGCACCTATATTTGAAATGCCTATCGGCAACCATATCTGGAATGCCTATCAGCACCTATATTTGAAATGCCTATCGGCTTCTATATCTGAAATGCCTATCGGCACCTATTTTTAAAATGCCAATCGGCAACTATATCTGAAATGCCTATCGGCACCTATATTTGAAATGCCTATCGGCACCTATTTTTGAAATGCCTATCGGAATCTACATCTGAAATGCCTATCGGCACCTATATCTGAAATGCCTATCGGCACCAATTTTTGAAATGCCTATCGGAAACTACATCTGGAATGCCAATCAGCACCTATATTTGAAATGCCTATCGGCAACCATATCTGGAATGCCTATCGGCACCTATATTTGAAGTGCCTATCGGCTTCTATATCTGAAATGCCTATCGACACCTATTTTTAAAATGCCAATCGGCAACTATATCTGAAATGCCTATCGGTACCTATTTTTGAAATGCCTATCGGAAACTACATCTGAAATGCCTATCAGCACCTAAATTTGAAATGCCTATCGGCAACCATCTCTGGAATGCCTATCGGCACCTATATTTGAAATGCCTAACGGCTTCTATATCTGAAATGCCTATCGGCACCTATTTTTAAAATGCCAATAGGCAACTATATCTGAATTGCCTATCGGCACCTATATCTGAAATGCCTATCGGCACCTATTTTTGAAATGCCTATCGGAAACTACATCTGAAATGCCTATCGGCACCAATATTTGAAATGCCTATCGGCAACCATATCTGAAATGCCTATCGACACCTATATTTAAAATACCTATCGGCTTTTATATCTAAAATGCCTATCGGCACCTATTTTTAAAATGCCAATCGGCAACTAATTCTGAAATGCCTATCGGCACCTATATCTGAAATGCTAATCGGCACCAATTTTAGAAATGCCTATCGGAAACTACATCTGAAATGCCTATCAGCACCTATATTTGAAATACCTATCGGCAACCATATCTGGAATGCCTATCGGCACCTATATTTGAAATGCCTATCGGCTTCTATATCTGAAATGCCTATCGGCACCAATTTTTAAAATGCCAATCGGCAACTATATCTGAAATGCCTATCGGCGACCATATCTGAAATGCCTATCGACACCTATATTTGAAATACCTATCGGCTTCTATATCTGAAATGCCTATCGGCACCTATTTTTAAAATGCCAATCGGTAACTATATCTGAAATGCCTATCGGCACCTATAACTGAAATGCCTATCGGCACCAATTTTTGAAATGCCTATCGGAAACTACATCTGGAATGCCTATCAGCACCTATATTTGAAATGCCAATCGGCAGCCATATCTGGAATGCCTATCGGCACCTATATTTGAAATGCCTATCGGCTTCTATATCTGAAATGCCCATCGACACCTATTTTTAAAATGCCAATCGGCAACTATATCTGAAATGCCTATCGGCACCTATATCTAAAATGCCTATCGGCACCTATTTTTGAAATGCCTATCGGAAACTACATCTGAAATGACTATCAGCACCTATATTTGAAATTCCTATCGGCAACCATATCTGGGATGCCTATCGGCACCTATATTAGAAATCTCTATCGGCTTCTATATCTGAAATGCCTATCGGCACCTATTTTTAAAATGCCAATCGGCAACTATATCTGAAATGCCTATCGGCACCTATATCTGAAATGCCTATCGGCACCTATTTTTGAAATGCCTATCGGAAACTACATCTGAAATGCCTATCAGCACCAATATTTGAAATGCCTATCATCAACCATACCTGAAATGCCTATCGACACCAATATTTGAAATACCTATCGGCTTCTATATCTGAAATGCCTATCGGCACCTATTTTTAAAATGCCAATCGGCAACTATATCTGAAATGCCTATCGGCACCTATATCTGAAATGCTTATCGGCACCAATTTTTGAAATGCCTATCGGAAACTACATCTGAAATGCCTATCAGCACCTATATTTAAAATGCCTATCGGCAACCATATCTGGAATGCCTATCAGCACCTATATTTGGAATGCCTATCGGCTTCTATATCTGAAATGCCTATCGGCACCTATATTTAAAATGCCAATCGGCAACTATATCTGAAATGCCTATCGGCACCTATATCTGAAATGCCTATCGGCACCTATTTTTGAAATGCCTATCGAAAACGACATCTGAAATGCCTATCAGCACCTATATTTGAAATGCCTATCGGCAACTATATCTGATATGCCTATCGGCACATATTACTGAAATGCCTATCGGCACCTATTATTGAAAGGCCAATCGGCAACTATATCTGAAATGCTTGTCGGCACCTATTTTTAAAATGCCAATCGGCAACTATATCTGAAATGCTTATCGGTACCTATTTTTGAAATGCCTATCGGAAACTACATCTGAAATGCCTATCAGCACTTATATTTGCATAGCCTATCGGCAACCATATCGGGATTGCCTATCGGCACCTATATTTGAAATGCCTATCGGCTTCTATATCTGAAATGCCTATCGGCACCTATTTTTAAAATGCCAATCGCCAACTATATCTGAAATGCCTATCGGCACCTATATCTGAAATGCCTATTGGCACCTATTTTTGAAATGCCTTTCGGAAACTACATCTGAAATGCCTATCTGCTCCTATATTTGAAATGCCTATCGGCAACAATTTCTGAAATGCCTATCGACACCTATTTTTGAAATACCTATCGGCTTCTATATCTGAAATGCCTATCGGCACCTGTTTTTAAAATGCCAATCGGCAACTATATCTGAAATGCCTATCGGCGCCTATATCTGAAATGCCTATCGGCATCAATTTTTGATATGCCTATAGGAAACTACATCTAAAATGCCTATCAGCACCTATATTTGAAATGCCTATCGGCAACCATATCTGGAATGCCTATCGGCACCTATATTTAAAATGCCTATCGGCTTCTCTATCTGAAATGCCTATCGACAATTATTTTTAAAATGCCAATTGGCAACTATATCTGAAATGCCTATCGGCACCTATATCTGAAATGCCCATCGGCACCTATTTTTGAAATGCCTATCGGAAACTACATCTAAAATGCCTATCAGCACCTATATTTAAAATGCCTATCGGCAACCATATCTGGAATGCCTATCGGCACCTATATTTGAAATGCCTATCGGCTTCTATATCTGAAATGCCTATCGGCACCTATTTTTAAAATGCCAATCGGCAACTATATCTGAAATGCCTATCGGCACCTATATCTGAAATGCCTATCGGCACCTATTTTTGAGATGCCTATCGGAAACTACATCTGAAATGCCTATCAGCACCTATATTTGAAATGCCTATCGGCAACCATATCTGGAATGCCTATCGGCACCTACATTGAAATGCCTATCGGCATCTATATCTGAAATGCCTATCGGCACCTATTTTTAAAATGCCAATTGGCAACTATATCTGAAATGCCTATCGGCACCTATATCTGAAATGCCTATCGGCACCTATTTTTGAAATGCCTATCGGAAACTACATCTGAAATGCCTATCAGCACCTATATTTGAAATGCCTATCGGCAAACATATCTGGAATGCCTATCGGCACATATATTTGAAATGCCTATCGGCTTCTATATCTGAAATGCCTATCGGCACCTATTTTTAAAATGCCAATTGGCAACTATAGATGAAATGCCTATCGGCACCTATATCTGAAATGCCTATCGGCACCTATTTTTGAAATGCCTATCGGAAACTACATCTGAAATGCCTATCAGCACCTATATTTGAAATGCCTATCGGCAACCATATCTGGAATGCCTATCGGCACCTACATTGAAATGCCTATCGGCTTCTATATCTGAAATGCCTATCGGCACCTATTTTTAAAATGCCAATTGGCAACTATATCTGAAATGCCTATCGGCACCTATATCTGAAATGCCTATCGGCACCTATTTTTGAAATGCCTATCGGAAACTACATCTGAAATGCCTATCAGCACCTATATTTGATATGCCTATCGGCAACCATATCTGGAATGCCTATCGGCACCTATATTTGAAATGCCTATCGGCTTCTATGTCTGAAATGCCTATCGGCACCTATTTTTAAAATGCCAATTGGCAACTATATCTGAAATGCCTATCGGCACCTATATCTGAAATGCCTATCGGCACCTATTTTTGAAATGCCTATCGGAAACTACATCTGAAATGCCTATCAGCACCTATATTTGAAATGCCTATCGGCAACCATATCTGGAATGCCTATCGGCACCTACATTTGAAATGCCTATCGGCTTCTATATCTGAAATGCCTATCGGCACCTATTTTTAAAATGCCAATCGGCAACTATATCTGAAATGCCTATCGGCACCTATATCTGAAATGCCTATCGGCACCTATTTTTGAAATGCCTATCGGAAACTACATCTGAAATGCCTATCAGCACCAATATTTGAAATGCCTATCGGCAACCATACCTGAAATGCCTATCGACACCAATATTTGAAATACCTATCGGCTTCTATGTCTGAAATGCCTATCGGCACCTATTTTTAAAATGCCAATCGGCAACTATATCTGAAATGCCTATCGACACCTATATCTAAAATGCTTATCGGCACCTATTTTTGAAATGCCTATCGGAAACTACATCTGAAATGCCTATCAGCACCTATATTTGAAATTCCTATCGGCAACCATATCTGGGATGCCTATCGGCACCTATATTTGAAATGCCTATAGGCTTCTATATCTGAGATGCCTATCGGCACCTATTTTTAAAATGCCAATCTGCGAATATATCTGAAATGCCTATCGGCACCTATATCTGAAATGCCTATCGGCACCTATTTTTGAATTGCCTATCGGAAACTACATCTGAAATGCCTATCAGCACCAATATTTGAAATGCCTATCGGCAACCATTTCTGGAATGCCTACCGGCACCTATATTTGAAATGCCTATCGGCTTCTATATCTGAAATGCCTATCGGCACCTATTTTTAAAATGCCAATCGGCAACTATATCTGAAATGCCTATCGGCACCTATATCTAAAATGCTTATCGGCACCAATTTTTGAAATGCCTATCGGAAACTACATCTGAAATGCCTATCAGCAC
>JAVRKA010001422.1:0-11078 GCA_034508555.1 Venustoraphidia nigricollis
ATAGGCATTTCAGATATAGGTGTCGATAAGCATTTCAGATATAGGTGTCGATAGGCATTTCAGATATAGGTGTCGATAGGCATTTCAGATATAGGTGCCGATAGGCATTTCAGATATAGTTGCCGATTGGCATTTTAAAAATAGGTGCCGATAGGCATTTCAGATATAGAAGCCGATAGGCATTTCAAATATAGGTGCCGATAGGCATTCCAGATATGGTTGCCGATTGGCATTTCAAATATAGGTGCTGATAGGCATTTCAGATGTAGTTTCCGATAGGCATTTCAAAAATAAGTGTCGATAGGCATTTCAGATATACGTGTCGATAGGCATTTCAGATATAGGTGTCGATAGGCATTTCAGATATAGGTGTCGATAGGCATTTCAGATATAGGTGTCGATAGGCATTTCAGATGTAGGTGTCGATAGGCATTTCAGATATAGGTGTCGATAGGCATTTCAGATATAGGTGTCGATAGGCATTTCAGATATAGGTGCCGATAGGCATTTCAGATATAGTAGCCGATTGGCATTTTAAAAATAGGTGCCGATAGGCATTTCAGATATAGAAGCCGATAGGCATTTCAAATATAGGTGCCGATAGGCATTCCAGATATGGTTGCCGATAGGCATTTCAAATATAGGTGCTGATAGGCATTTTAGATGTAGTTTCCGATAGGCATTTCAAAAATAGGTGTCGATAGGCATTTCAGATATAGGTGTCGATAGGCATTTCAGATATAGGTGTCGATAGGCATTTCAGAAATAGGTGTCGATAGGCACTTCAGATATAGGTGTCGATAGGCATTTCAGATATAGGTGTCGATAGGCATTTCAGATATAGGTGCCGATAGGCATTTCAGATATAGTTGCCGATTGGCATTTTAAAAATAGGTGCCGATAGGCATTTCAGATATAGAAGCCGATAGGCATTTCAAATATAGGTGCCGATAGGCATTCCAGATATGGTTGCCGATAGGCATTTCAAATATAGGTGCTGATAGGCATTTCAGATGTAGTTTCCGATAGGCATTTCAAAAATAGGTGTCGATAGGCATTTCAGATATAGGTGTCGATAGGCATTTCAGATATAGGTGTCGATAGGCATTTCAGATATAGGTGTCGATAGGCATTTCAGATATAGGTGTCGTAAGGCATTTCAGATATAGGTGTCGATAGGCATTTCAGATATAGGTGTCGATAGGCATTTCAGATATAGGTGTCGATAGGCATTTCAGATATAGGTGACGATAGGCATTTCAGATATAGTTGCCGATTGGCATTTTAAAAATAGGTGCCGATAGGCATTTCAGATATAGAAGCCGATAGGCATTTCAAATATAGGTGCCGATAGGCATTCCAGATATGGTTGCCGATAGGCATTTCAAATATAGGTGCTGATAGGCATTTCAGATGTAGTTTCCGATAGGCATTTCAAAAATAGGTGTCGATAGGCATTTCAGATATAGGTGTCGATAGGCATTTCAGATATAGGTGTCGATAGGCATTTCAGATATAGGTGTCGATAGGCATTTCAGATATAGGTGTCGATAGGCATTTCAGATATAGGTGTCGATAGGCATTTCAGATATAGGTGCCGATAGGCATTTCAGATATAGTTGCCGATTGGCATTTTAAAAATAGGTGCCGATAGGCATTTCAGATATAGAAGCCGATAGGCATTTCAAATATAGGTGCCGATAGGCATTCCAGATATGGTTGCCGATTGGCATTTCAAATATAGGTGCTGATAGGCATTTCAGATGTAGTTTCCGATAGGCATTTCAAAAATAAGTGTCGATAGGCATTTCAGATATACGTGTCGATAGGCATTTCAGATATAGGTGTCGATAGGCATTTCAGATATAGGTGTCGATAGGCATTTCAGATATAGGTGTCGATAGGCATTTCAGATGTAGGTGTCGATAGGCATTTCAGATATAGGTGTCGATAGGCATTTTAGATATAGGTGTCGATAGGCATTTCAGATATAGGTGCCGATAGGCATTTCAGATATAGTAGCCGATTGGCATTTTAAAAATAGGTGCCGATAGGCATTTCAGATATAGAAGCCGATAGGCATTTCAAATATAGGTGCCGATAGGCATTCCAGATATGGTTGCCGATAGGCATTTCAAATATAGGTGCTGATAGGCATTTCAGATGTAGTTTCCGATAGGCATTTCAAAAATAGGTGTCGATAGGCATTTCAGATATAGGTGTCGATAGGCATTTCACATATAGGTGTCGATAGGCATTTGAGATATAGGTGTCGATAGGCATTTCAGATATAAGTGTCGATAGGCATTTCAGATATAGGTGTCGATAGGCATTTCAGATATAGGTGCCGATAGGCATTTCAGATATAGTTGCCGATTGGCATTTTAAAAATAGGTGCCGATAGGCATTTCAGATATAGAAGCCGATAGGCATTTCAAATATAGGTGCCGATAGGCATTCCAGATATGGTTGCCGATTGGCATTTCAAATATAGGTGCTGATATGCATTTCAGATGTAGTTTCCGATAGGCATTTCAAAAATAGGTGTCGATAGGCATTTCAGATATAGGTGTCGATAGGCATTTCAGATATAGGTGTCGATAGGCATTTCAGATATAGGTGTCGATAGGCATTTCAGATATAGGTGTCGATAGGCATTTCAGATATAGGTGTCGATAGGCATTTCAGATATAGGTGTCGATAGGCATTTCAGATATAGGTGTCGATAGGCATTTCAGATATAGGTGCCGATAGGCATTTCAGATATAGTTGCCGATTGGCATTTTAAAAATAGGTGCCGATGGGCATTTCAAATATAGAAGCCGATAGGCATTTCAAATATAGGTGCCGATAGGCATTCCAGATATGGTTGCCGATAGGCATTTCAAATATAGGTGCTGATAGGCATTTCAGATGTAGTTTCCGATAGGCATTTCAAAAATAGGTGTCGATAGGCATTTCAGATATAGGTGTCGATAGGCATTTCAGATATAGGTGTCGATAGGCATTTCAGATATAGGTGTCGTTAGGCATATCAGATATAGGTGTCGATAGGCATTTCAGATATAGGTGTCGATAGGCATTTCAGATATAGGTGTCGATAGGCATTTCAGATATAGGTGTCGATAGGCATTTCAGATATAGGTGTCGATAGGCATTTCAGATATAGGTGCCGATAGGCATTTCAGATATAGTTGCCGATTGGCATTTTAAAAATAGGTGCCGATAGGCATTTCAGATATAGAAGCCGATAGGCATTTCAAATATAGGTGCCGATAGGCATTCCAGATATGGTTGCCGATAGGAATTTCAAATAAAGGTGCTGATAGGCATTTCAGATGTAGTTTCCGATAGGCATTTCAAAAATAGGTGTCGATAGGCATTTCAGATATAGGTGTCGATAGGCATTTAAGATATAGGTGTCGATAGGCATTTCAGATATAGGTGTCGATAGGCATTTCAGATATAGGTGTCGATAGGCATTTCAGATTTAGGTGTCGATAGGCACTTCAGATATAGGTGTCGATAGGCATTTCAGATATAGTTGTCGATAGGCATTTCAGATATAGGTGCCGATAGGCATTTCAGATATAGTTGCCGATTGGCATTTTAAAAATAGGTGCCGATAGGCATTTCAGATATAGAAGCCGATAGGCATTTCAAATATAGGTGCCGATAGGCATTCCAGATATGGTTGCCGATAGGCATTTCAAATATAGGTGCTGATAGGCATTTCAGATGTAGTTTCCGATAGGCATTTCAAATATGGGTGTCGATAGGCATTTCAGATATAGGTGTCGATAGGCATTTCAGATATAGGTGTCGATAGGCATTTCAGATATAGGTGTCGATAGGCATTTCAGATATAGGTGCCGATAGGCATTTCAGATATAGTTGCCGATTGGCATTTTAAAAACAGGTGCCGATAGGCATTTCAGATATAGAAGCCGATAGGCATTTCAAATATAGGTGCCGATAGGCATTCCAGATTTGGTTGCCGATAGGCATTTCAAATATCGGTACTGATAGGCATTTCAGATGTAGTTTCCGATAGGCATTTCAAAAATAGGTGTCGATAGGCATTTCAGATATAGGTGTCGATAGGCATTTCAGATATAGGTGTCGATAGGCATTTCAGATATAGGTGTCGATAGGCATTTCAGATATAGGTGTCGATAGGCATTTCAGATATAGGTGTCGATAGGCATTTCAGATATAGGTGTCGATAGGCATTTCAGATATAGGTGTCGATAGGCATTTCAGATATAGGTGTCGATAGGCATTTCAGATATAGGTGTCGATAGGCATTTCAGATATAGGTGTCGATAGGCATTTCAGATATAGGTGTCGATAGGCATTTCAGATATAGGTGCCGATAGGCATTTCAGATATAGTTGCCGATTGGCATTTTAAAAATAGGTGCCGATAGGCATTTCAGATATAGAAGCCGATAGGCATTTCAAATATAGGTGCCGATAGGCATTTCAGATGTAGTTTCCGATAGGCATTTCAAAAATAGGTGTCGATAGGTATTTCAGATATAGGTGTCGATAGGCATTTCAGATATAGGTGTCGATAGGCATTTCAGATATAGGTGTCGATAGACATTTCAGATATAGGTGTCGATAGGCATTTCAGATATAGTTGCCGATTGGCATTTTAAAAATAGGTGTCGATAGGCATTTCAGATATAGGTGTCGATAGGCAGTTCAGATATAGGTGTCGATAGGCATTTCAGATATAGGTGTCGATAGGCATTTCAGATATAGGTGTCGATAGGCATTTCAGATATAGGTGTCGATAGGAATTTCAGATATAGGTGCCGATGGGCATTTAAGATATAGTTGCCGATTGGCATTTTAAAAATAGGTGCCGATAGGCATTTCAGATATAGAAGCCGATAGGCATTTCAAATATAGGTGCTGATAGGCATTCCAGATATGGTTGCCGATTGGCATTTCAAATATAGGTGCTGATAGGCATTTCAGATGTAGTTTCCGATAGGCATTTCAAAAATAGGTGTCGATAGCATTTCAGATATAGGTGTCGATAGGCATTTCAGATATAGGTGTCGATAGGCATTTCAGATATAAGTGTCGATAGGCATTTCAGATATAGGTGTCGATAGGCATTTCAGATATAGGTGTCGATAGGCATTTCAGATATAGGTGTCGATAGGCATTTCAGATATAGGTGTCGATAGGCATTTCAGATATAGGTGCCGATAGGCATTTCAGATATAGTTGCCGATTGGCATTTTAAAAATAGGTGCCGATAGGCATTTCAGATATAGAAGCCGATAGGCATTTCAAATATAGGTGCCGATAGGCATTCCAGATATAGTTGCCGATAGGCATTTCAAATATAGGTGCTGATAGGCATTTCAGATGTAGTTTCCGATAGGCATTTCAAAAATAGGTGTCGATAGGCATTTCAGATATAGGTGTCGATAGGCATTTCAGATATAGGTGTCGATAGGCATTTCAGATATAGGTGTCGATAGGCATTTCAGATATAGGTGTCGATAGGCATTTCAGATATAGGTGTCGATAGGCATTTCAGATATAGGTGTCGATAGGCACTTCAGATATAGGTGTCGATAGGCATTTCAGATATAGGTGTCGATAGGCATTTCAGATATAGGTGCCGATAGGCATTTCAGATATAGTTGCCGATTGGCATTTTAAAAATAGGTGCCGATAGGCATTTCAGATATAGAAGCCGATAGGCATTTCAAATATAGGTGCCGATAGGCATTCCAGATATGGTTGCCGATAGGCATTTCAAATATAGGTGCTGATAGGCATTTCAGATGTAGTTTCCGATAGGCATTTCAAAAATAGGTGTCGATAGGCATTTCAGATATAGGTGTCGATAGGCATTTCAGATATAGGTGTCGATAGGCATTTCAGATATAGGTGTCGATAGGCATTTCAGATATAGGTGTCGTAAGGCATTTCAGATATAGGTGTCGATAGGCATTTCAGATATAGGTGTCGATAGGCATTTCAGATATAGGTGTCGATAGGCATTTCAGATATAGGTGACGATAGGCATTTCAGATATAGTTGCCGATTGGCATTTTAAAAATAGGTGCCGATAGGCATTTCAGATATAGAAGCCGATAGGCATTTCAAATATAGGTGCCGATAGGCATTCCAGATATGGTTGCCGATAGGCATTTCAAATATAGGTGCTGATAGGCATTTCAGATGTAGTTTCCGATAGGCATTTCAAAAATAGGTGTCGATAGGCATTTCAGATATAGGTGTCGATAGGCATTTCAGATATAGGTGTCGATAGGCATTTCAGATATAGGTGTCGATAGGCATTTCAGATATAGGTGTCGATAGGCATTTCAGATATAGGTGTCGATAGGCATTTCAGATATAGGTGTCGATAGGCATTTCAGATATAGGTGTCGATAGGCATTTCAGATATAGGTGCCGATAGGCATTTCAGATATAGTTGCCGATTGGCATTTTAAAAATAGGTGCCGATAGGCATTTCAGATATAGAAGCCGATAGGCATTTCAAATATAGGTGCCGATAGGCATTCCAGATATGGTTGCCGATTGGCATTTCAAATATAGGTGCTGATAGGCATTTCAGATGTAGTTTCCGATAGGCATTTCAAAAATAAGTGTCGATAGGCATTTCAGATATACGTGTCGATAGGCATTTCAGATATAGGTGTCGATAGGCATTTCAGATATAGGTGTCGATAGGCATTTCAGATATAGGTGTCGATAGGCATTTCAGATGTAGGTGTCGATAGGCATTTCAGATATAGGTGTCGATAGGCATTTTAGATATAGGTGTCGATAGGCATTTCAGATATAGGTGCCGATAGGCATTTCAGATATAGTAGCCGATTGGCATTTTAAAAATAGGTGCCGATAGGCATTTCAGATATAGAAGCCGATAGGCATTTCAAATATAGGTGCCGATAGGCATTCCAGATATGGTTGCCGATAGGCATTTCAAATATAGGTGCTGATAGGCATTTCAGATGTAGTTTCCGATAGGCATTTCAAAAATAGGTGTCGATAGGCATTTCAGATATAGGTGTCGATAGGCATTTCACATATAGGTGTCGATAGGCATTTGAGATATAGGTGTCGATAGGCATTTCAGATATAAGTGTCGATAGGCATTTCAGATATAGGTGTCGATAGGCATTTCAGATATAGGTGCCGATAGGCATTTCAGATATAGTTGCCGATTGGCATTTTAAAAATAGGTGCCGATAGGCATTTCAGATATAGAAGCCGATAGGCATTTCAAATATAGGTGCCGATAGGCATTCCAGATATGGTTGCCGATTGGCATTTCAAATATAGGTGCTGATATGCATTTCAGATGTAGTTTCCGATAGGCATTTCAAAAATAGGTGTCGATAGGCATTTCAGATATAGGTGTCGATAGGCATTTCAGATATAGGTGTCGATAGGCATTTCAGATATAGGTGTCGATAGGCATTTCAGATATAGGTGTCGATAGGCATTTCAGATATAGGTGTCGATAGGCATTTCAGATATAGGTGTCGATAGGCATTTCAGATATAGGTGTCGATAGGCATTTCAGATATAGGTGCCGATAGGCATTTCAGATATAGTTGCCGATTGGCATTTTAAAAATAGGTGCCGATGGGCATTTCAAATATAGAAGCCGATAGGCATTTCAAATATAGGTGCCGATAGGCATTCCAGATATGGTTGCCGATAGGCATTTCAAATATAGGTGCTGATAGGCATTTCAGATGTAGTTTCCGATAGGCATTTCAAAAATAGGTGTCGATAGGCATTTCAGATATAGGTGTCGATAGGCATTTCAGATATAGGTGTCGATAGGCATTTCAGATATAGGTGTCGTTAGGCATATCAGATATAGGTGTCGATAGGCATTTCAGATATAGGTGTCGATAGGCATTTCAGATATAGGTGTCGATAGGCATTTCAGATATAGGTGTCGATAGGCATTTCAGATATAGGTGTCGATAGGCATTTCAGATATAGGTGCCGATAGGCATTTCAGATATAGTTGCCGATTGGCATTTTAAAAATAGGTGCCGATAGGCATTTCAGATATAGAAGCCGATAGGCATTTCAAATATAGGTGCCGATAGGCATTCCAGATATGGTTGCCGATAGGAATTTCAAATAAAGGTGCTGATAGGCATTTCAGATGTAGTTTCCGATAGGCATTTCAAAAATAGGTGTCGATAGGCATTTCAGATATAGGTGTCGATAGGCATTTAAGATATAGGTGTCGATAGGCATTTCAGATATAGGTGTCGATAGGCATTTCAGATATAGGTGTCGATAGGCATTTCAGATTTAGGTGTCGATAGGCACTTCAGATATAGGTGTCGATAGGCATTTCAGATATAGTTGTCGATAGGCATTTCAGATATAGGTGCCGATAGGCATTTCAGATATAGTTGCCGATTGGCATTTTAAAAATAGGTGCCGATAGGCATTTCAGATATAGAAGCCGATAGGCATTTCAAATATAGGTGCCGATAGGCATTCCAGATATGGTTGCCGATAGGCATTTCAAATAAAGGTGCTGATAGGCATTTCAGATGTAGTTTCCGATAGGCATTTCAAATATAGGTGTCGATAGGCATTTCAGATATAGGTGTCGATAGGCATTTCAGATATAGGTGTCGATAGGCATTTCAGATATAGGTGTCGATAGGCATTTCAGATATAGGTGCCGATAGGCATTTCAGATATAGTTGCCGATTGGCATTTTAAAAACAGGTGCCGATAGGCATTTCAGATATAGAAGCCGATAGGCATTTCAAATATAGGTGCCGATAGGCATTCCAGATTTGGTTGCCGATAGGCATTTCAAATATCGGTACTGATAGGCATTTCAGATGTAGTTTCCGATAGGCATTTCAAAAATAGGTGTCGATAGGCATTTCAGATATAGGTGTCGATAGGCATTTCAGATATAGGTGTCGATAGGCATTTCAGATATAGGTGTCGATAGGCATTTCAGATATAGGTGTCGATAGGCATTTCAGATATAGGTGTCGATAGGCATTTCAGATATAGGTGTCGATAGGCATTTCAGATATAGGTGTCGATAGGCATTTCAGATATAGGTGTCGATAGGCATTTCAGATATAGGTGTCGATAGGCATTTCAGATATAGGTGTCGATAGGCATTTCAGATATAGGTGTCGATAGGCATTTCAGATATAGGTGCCGATAGGCATTTCAGATATAGTTGCCGATTGGCATTTTAAAAATAGGTGCCGATAGGCATTTCAGATATAGAAGCCGATAGGCATTTCAAATATAGGTGCCGATAGGCATTTCAGATGTAGTTTCCGATAGGCATTTCAAAAATAGGTGTCGATAGGTATTTCAGATATAGGTGTCGATAGGCATTTCAGATATAGGTGTCGATAGGCATTTCAGATATAGGTGTCGATAGACATTTCAGATATAGGTGTCGATAGGCATTTCAGATATAGTTGCCGATTGGCATTTTAAAAATAGGTGTCGATAGGCATTTCAGATATAGGTGTCGATAGGCATTTCAGATATAGGTGCCGATAGGCATTTCAGATATAGTTGCCGATTGGCATTTTAAAAATAGGTGCCGATAGGCATTTCAGATATAGAAGCCGATAGGCATTTCAAATATAGGTGCCGATAGGCATTCCAGATATGGTTGCCGATAGGCATTTTAAATATAGGTGCTGATAGGCATTTCAGATGTAGTTTCCGATAGGCATTTCAAAAATAGGTGTCGATAGGCATTTCAGATATAGGTGTCGATAGGCATTTCAGATATAGGTGTCGATAGGCATTTCAGATATAGGTGTCGATAGGCATTTCAGATATAGGTGTCGATAGGCATTTCAGATATAGGTGTCGATAGGCATTTCAGATATAGGTGTCGATAGGCATTTCAGATATAGGTGTCGATAGGAATTTCAGATATAGGTGCCGATGGGCATTTAAGATATAGTTGCCGATTGGCATTTTAAAAATAGGTGCCGATAGGCATTTCAGATATAGAAGCCGATAGGCATTTCAAATATAGGTGCTGATAGGCATTCCAGATATGGTTGCCGATTGGCATTTCAAATATAGGTGCTGATAGGCATTTCAGATGTAGTTTCCGATAGGCATTTCAAAAATAGGTGTCGATAGCATTTCAGATATAGGTGTCGATAGGCATTTCAGATATAGGTGTCGATAGGCATTTCAGATATAAGTGTCGATAGGCATTTCAGATATAGGTGTCGATAGGCATTTCAGATATAGGTGTCGATAGGCATTTCAGATATAGGTGTCGATAGGCATTTCAGATATAGGTGTCGATAGGCATTTCAGATATAGGTGCCGATAGGCATTTCAGATATAGTTGCCGATTGGCATTTTAAAAATAGGTGCCGATAGGCATTTCAGATATAGAAGCCGATAGGCATTTCAAATATAGGTGCCGATAGGCATTCCAGATATGGTTGCCGATAGGCATTTCAAATATAGGTGCTGATAGGCATTTCAGATGTAGTTTCCGATAGGCATTTCAAAAATAGGTGTCGATAGGCATTTCAGATATAGGTGTCGATAGGCATTTCAGATATAGGTGTCGATAGGCATTTCAGATATAGGTGTCGATAGGCATTTCAGATATAGGTGTCGATAGGCATTTCAGATATAGGTGTCGATAGGCATTTCAGATATAGGTGTCGATAGGCATTTCAGATATAGTTGTCGATAGGCATTTCAGATATAGGTGCCTATAGGCATTTCAGATATAGTTGCCGATTGGCATTTTAAAAATAAGTGCCGATAGGCATTTCAGATATAGAAGCCGATAGGCATTACAAATATAGGTGCCGATAGGCATTCCAGATATGGTTGCCGATTGGCATTTCAAATATAGGTGCTGATGGGCATTTCAGATGTAGTTTCCGATAGGCATTTCAAAAATAGGTGTCGATAGGCATTTCAGATATAGGTGTCGATAGGCATTTCAGATATAGGTGTCGATAGGCATTTCAGATATAGGTATCGATAGGCATTTCAGATATAGGTGTCGATAGG
>JAVRKA010001423.1:0-11068 GCA_034508555.1 Venustoraphidia nigricollis
GGTGTCGATAGGCATTTCAGATATAAGTGTCGATAGGCATTTCAGATATAGGTGTCGATAGGCATTTCAGATATAGGTGTCGATAGGCATTTCAGATATAACTGTCGATAGCCATTTCAGATATAGGTGTCGATAGGCATTTCAGATATAGGTGTCGATAGGCATTTCAGATATAGGTGTCGATAGGCATTTCAGATATAGGTGTCGATAGGCATTTCAGATATAGGTGCCGATAGGCATTTCAGATATAGTTGCCGATTGGCATTTTAAAAATAGGTGCCGATAGGCATTTCAGATATAGAAGCCGATAGGCATTTCAAATATAGGTGCCGATAGGTATTCCATTAATGGTTGCCGATAGGCATTTCAAATATAGGTGCTGATAGGCATTTCAGATGTAGTTTCCGATAGGCATTTCAAAAATAGGTGTCGATAGGCATTTCAGATATAGGTGTCGATAGGCATTTCAGATATAGGTGTCGATAGGCATTTCAGATATAGGTGTCGATAGGCATTTCAGATATAGGTGTCGATAGGCATTTCAGATATAGGTGTCGATAGGCATTTCAGATATAGGTGTCGATAGGCATTTCAGATATAGGTGTCGATAGGCATTTCAGATATAGGTGTCGATAGGCATTTCAGATATAGGTGTCGATAGGCATTTCAGATATAGGTGTCGATAGGCATTTCAGATATAGGTGTCGATAGGCATTTCAGATATAGGTGCCGATAGGCATTTCAGATATAGTTGCCGATTGGCATTTTAAAAATAGGTGCCGATAGGCATTTCAGATATAGAAGCCGATAGGCATTTCAAATATAGGTGCTGATAGGCATTTCAGATGTAGTTTCCGATAGGCATTTCAAAAATAGGTGTCGATAGGCATTTCAGATATAGGTGTCGATAGGCATTTCAGATATAGGTGTCGATAAGCATTTCAGATATAGGTGTCGATAGGCATTTCAGATATAGGTGTCGATAGGCATTTTAGATATAGGTGTCGATAGGCATTTCAGATATAGGTGTCGATAGGCATTTCAGATATAGGTGTCGATAGGCATTTCAGATATAGGTGCCGATAGGCATTTCAGATATAGTTGCCGATTGGCATTTTAAAAATAGGTGCCGATAGGCATTTCAGATATAGAAGCCGATAGGCATTTCAAATATAGGTGCCGATAGGCATTCCAGATATGGTTGCCGATAGGCATTTCAAATACAGGTGCTGATAGGCATTTCAGATGTAGTTTCCGATAGGCATTTCAAAAATAGGTGTCGATAGGCATTTCAGATATAGGTGTCGATAGGCATTTCAGACATAGGTGTCGATAGGGGTTTCAGATATAGGTGTCGATAGGCATTTCAGATATAGGTGTCGATAGGCATTTCAGATATAGGTGTCGATAGGCATTTCAGATATAGGTGTCGATAGGCATTTCAGATATAGGTGTCGATAGGCATTTCAGATATAGGTGTCGATAGGCATTTCAGATATAGGTGTCGATAGGCATTTCAGATATAGGTGTCGATAGGCATTTCAGATATATGTGCCGATAGGCATTTCAGATATAGTTGCCGTCTGGCATTTTAAAAATAGGTGCCGATAGGCATTTCAGATATAGAAGCCGATAGGCATTTCAAATATAGGTGCCGATAGGCATTCCAGATATGGTTGCCGATAGGCATTTCAAATATAGGTGCTGATAGGCATTTCAGATGTAGTTTCTGATAGGCATTTCAAAAATAGGTGTCGATAGGCATTTCAGATATAGGTGTCGATAGGCATTTCAGATATAGGTGTCGATAGGCATTTCAGATATAGGTGTCGATAGGCATTTCAGATATAGGTGTCGATAGGCATTTCAGATATAGGTGTCGATAGGCATTTCAGATATAGGTGTCGATAGGCATTTCAGATATAGGTGTCGATAGGCATTTCAGATATAGGTGTCGATAGGCATTTCAGATATAGGTGCCGATAGGCATTTCAGATATAGTTGCCGATTAGCATTTTAAAAATAGGTGCCGATAGGCATTTCAGATATAGAAGCCGATAGGCATTTCAAATATAGGTGCCGATAGGCATTCCAGATATGGTTGCCGATAGGCATTTCAAATATAGGTGCTGATAGGCATTTCAGATGTAGTTGCCGATTAGCATTTTAAAAATAGGTGCCGATAGGCATTTCAGATATAGAAGCCGATAGGCATTTCAAATATAGGTGCCGATAGGCATTCCAGATATGGTTGCCGATAGGCATTTCAAATATAGGTGCTGATAGGCATTTCAGAAGTAGTTTCCGATAGGCATTTCAAAAATAGGTGTCGATAGGCATTTCAGATATAGGTGTCGATAGGCATTTCAGATATAGGTGCCGATAGGCATTTCAGATATAGTTGCCGATTGGCATTTTAAAAATATGTGCCGATAGGCATTTCAGATATAGTTGCCGATTGGCATTTTAAAAATAGGTGCCGATAGGCATTTCAGATATAGAAGCCGATAGGCATTTCAAATATAGGTGCCGATAGGCATTCCAGATATGGTTGCCGATAGGCATTTCAAATATAGGTGCTGATAGGCATTTCAGAAGTAGTTTCCGATAGGCATTTCAAAAATAGGTGTCGATAGGCATTTCAGATATAGGTGTCGATAGGCATTTCAGATATAGGTGTCGATAGGCATTTCAGATATAGGTGTCGATAGGCATTTCAGATATAGGTGTCGATAGGCATTTCAGATATAGGTGTCGATAGGCATTTCAGATATAGGTGTCGATAGGCATTTCAGATATAGGTGCCGATAGGCATTTCCGATATAGTTGCCGATTGGCATTTTAAAAATAGGTGCCGATAGGCATTTCAGATATAGAAGCCGATAGGCATTTCAAATATAGGTGCTGATAGGCATTTCAGATGTAGTTTCCGATAGGCATTTCAAAAATAGGTGTCGATAGGCATTCCAGATATGGTTGCCGATAGGCATTTCAAATACAGGTGCTGATAGGCATTTCAGATGTAGTTTCCGATAGGCATTTCAAAAATAGGTGTCGATAGGCATTTCAGATATAGGTGTCGATAGGCATTTCAGATATAGGTGTCGATAGGCATTTCAGATATAGGTGTCGATAGGCATTTCAGATATAGGTGTCGATAGGCATTTCAGATATAGGTGTCGATAGGCATTTCAGATATAGGTGTCGATAGGCATTTCAGATATAGGTGTCGATAGGCATTTCAGATATAGGTGTCGATAGGCATTTCAGATATAGGTGTCGATAGGCATTTCAGATATAGGTGTCGATAGGCATTTCAGATATATGTGCCGATAGGCATTTCAGATATAGTTGCCGTCTGGCATTTTAAAAATAGGTGCCGATAGGCATTTCAGATATAGAAGCCAATAGGCATTTCAAATATAGGTGCCGATAGGCATTCCAGATATGGTTGCCGATAGGCATTTCAAATATAGGTGCTGATAGGCATTTCAGATGTAGTTTCCGATAGGCATTTCAAAAATAGGTGTCGATAGGCATTTCAGATATAGGTGTCGATAGGCATTTCAGATATAGGTGTCGATAGGCATTTCAGATATAGGTGTCGATAGGCATTTCAGATATAGGTGTCGATAGGCATTTCAGATACAGGTGTCGATAGGCATTTCAGATATAGGTGTCGATAGGCATTTCGGATATAGGTGTCGATAGGCATTTCAGATATAGGTGTCGATAGGCATTTCAGATATAGGTGCCGATAGGCATTTCAGATATAGTTGCCGATTAGCATTTTAAAAATAGGTGCCGATAGGCATTTCAGATATAGAAGCCGATAGGCATTTCAAATATAGGTGCCGATAGGCATTCCAGATATGGTTGCCGATAGGCATTTCAAATATAGGTGCTGATAGGCATTTCAGATGTAGTTGCCGATTAGCATTTTAAAAATAGGTGCCGATAGGCATTTCAGATATAGAAGCCGATAGGCATTTCAAATATAGGTGCCGATAGGCATTCCAGATATGGTTGCCGATAGGCATTTCAAATATAGGTGCTGATAGGCATTTCAGAAGTAGTTTCCGATAGGCATTTCAAAAATAGGTGTCGATAGGCATTTCAGATATAGGTGTCGATAGGCATTTTAGATATAGGTGCCGATAGGCATTTCAGATATAGTTGCCGATTGGCATTTTAAAAATAGGTGCCGATAGGCATTTCAGATATAGTTGCCGATTGGCATTTTAAAAATAGGTGCCGATAGGCATTTCAGATATAGAAGCCGATAGGCATTTCAAATATAGGTGCCGATAGGCATTCCAGATATGGTTGCCGATAGGCATTTCAAATATAGGTGCTGATAGGCATTTCAGAAGTAGTTTCCGATAGGCATTTCAAAAATAGGTGTCGATAGGCATTTCAGATATAGGTGTCGATAGGCATTTCAGATATAGGTGTCGATAGGCATTTCAGATATAGGTGTCTATAGGCATTTCAGATATAGGTGTCGATAGGCATTTCAGATATAGGTGTCGATAGGCATTTCAGATATAGGTGTCGATAGGCATTTCAGATATAGGTGCCGATAGGCTTCAGATATAGTTGCCGATTGGCATTTTAAAAATAGGTGCCGATAGGCATTTTAGATATAGAAGCCGATAGGCATTTAAAATATAGGTGCCGATAGGCATTCCATATATAATTGCCGATAGGCATTTCAAATATAGGTGCTGATAGGCATTTCAGATGTAGTTACCGATAGGCATTTCAAAAATAGGTGTCGATAGGCATTTCAGATATAGGTGTCGATAGGCATTTCAGATATAGGTGTCGATAGGCATTTCAGATATAGGTGTCGATAGGCATTTCAGATATAGGTGTCGATAGGCATTTCAGATATAGGTGTCGATAGGCATTTCAGATATAGGTGTCGATAGGCATTTCAGATATAGGTGTCGATAGGCATTTCAGATATAGGTGTCGATAGGCATTTCAGATATAGGTGTCGATAGGCATTTCAGATATAGGTGCCGATAGGCATTTCAGATATAGTTGCCGATTGGCATTTTAAAAATAGGTGCCGATAGGCATTTCAGATATAGAAGCCGATAGGCATTTCAAATATACATGCCGATAGGCATTCCAGATATGGTTGCCGATAGGCATTTCAAATATAGGTTCTGATAGGCATTTCAGATGTAGTTTCCGATAGGCATTTCAAAAATAGGTGTCGATAGGCATTTCAGATATAGGTGTCGATAGGCATTTCAGATATAGGTGTCGATAGGCATTTCAGATATAGGTGTCGATAGGCATTTCAGATATAGGTAGGTGTCGATAGGCATTTCAGATATAGGTGTCGATAGGCATTTCAGATATAGGTTTCGATAGGCATTTCAGATATAGGTGTCGATATGCATTTCAGATATAGGTGCCGATAGGCATTTCAGATATAGTTGCCGATTGGCATTTTTAAAATAGGTGCCGATAGGCATTTCAGATATAGAAGCCGATAGGCATTTCAAATATAGGTGCCGATAGGCATTCCAGATATGGTTGCCGATAGGCATTTCAGATGTAGTTTCATTTAGGCATTTCAAAAATAGGTGTCGATAGGCATTTCAGATATAGGTGTCGATAGGCATTTCAGATATAGGTGTCGATAGGCATTTCAGATATAGGTGTCGATAGGCATTTCAGATATAGGTGTCGATAGGCATTTCAGATATAGGTGTCGATAGGCATTTCAGATATAGGTGTCGATAGGCATTTCAGATATAGGTGTCGATAGGCATTTCAGATATAGGTGCCGATAGGCATTTCAGATATAGTTGCCGATTGGCATTTTAAAATAGGTGCCGATAGGCATTTCAGATATAGAAGCCGATAGGCATTTCAAATATAGGTGCCGATAGGCATTCCAGATATGGTTGCCGATAGGCATTTCAAATATAGGTGCTGATAGGCATTTCAGATGTAGTTTCCGATAGGCATTTCAAAAATAGGTGTCGATATGCATTTCAGATATAGGTGTCGATAGGCATTTCAGATATAGGTGTCGATAGGCATTTCAGATATAGGTGTCGATAGGCATTTCAGATATAGGTGTCGATAGGCATTTCAGATATAGGTGCCGATAGGCTTCAGATATAGTTGCCGATTGGCATTTTAAAAATAGGTGCCGATAGGCATTTCAGATATAGGTGTCGATAGGCATTTCAGATATAGGTGTCGATAGGCATTTCAGATATAGGTGTCGATAGGCATTTCAGATATAGGTGCCGATAGGCATTTCAGATATAGTTGCCGATTGGCATTTTAAAATAGGTGCCGATAGGCATTTCAGATATAGAAGTCGATAGGCATTTCAAATATAGGTGCCGATAGGCATTCCAGATATGGTTGCCGATAGGCATTTCAAATATAGGTGCTGATAGGCATTTCAGATATAGGTGTCGATAGGCATTTCAGATATAGGTGTCGATAGGCATTTCAGATATAGGTGTCGATAGGCAATTTAGATATAGGTGTCGATAGGCATTTCAGATATAGGTGTCGATAGGCATTTCAGAAATAGGTGTCGATAGGCATTTCAGATATAGGTGTCGATAGGCATTTCAGATATAGGTGCCGATAGGCATTTCAGATATAGTTGCCGATTGGCATTTTAAAAATAGGTGCCGATAGGCATTTCAGATATAGAAGCCGATAGGCATTTTAAATATAGGTGCTGATAGGCATTTCAGATGTAGTTTCCGATAGGCATTTCAAAAATAGGTGTCGATAGGCATTTCAGATATAGGTGTCGATAGGCATTTCAGATATAGGTGTCGATAGGCATTTCAGATATAGGTGTCGATAGGCATTTTAGATATAGGTGTCGATAGGCATTTCAGATATAGGTATCGATAGGCATTTCAGATATAGGTGTCGATAGGCATTTTAGATATAGGTGTCGATAGGCATTTCAGATATAGGTGTCGATAGGCATTTCAGATATAGGTGCCGATAGGCATTTCAGATATAGTTGCCGATTGGCATTTTAAAAATAGGTGCCGATAGGCATTTCAGATATAGAATCCGATAGGCATTTCAAATATATGTGCCGATAGGCATTCCAGATATGATTGCCGATAGGCATTTCAAATATAGGTGCTGATAGGCATTTCAGATGTAGTTTCCGATAGGCATTTCAAAAATAGGTGTCTATAGGCATTTCAGATATAGGTGTCGATAGGCATTTCAGATATAGGTGTCGATAGGCATTTCAGATATAGGTGTCGATAGGCATTTCAGATATAGGTGTCGATAGGCATTTCAGATATAGGTGTCGATAGGCATTTCAGATATAGGTGTCGATAGGCATTTCAGATATAGGTGCCGATAGGCATTTCAGATATAGTTGCCGATTGGCATTTTAAAAATAGGTGCCGATAGGCATTTCAGATATAGAAGCCGATAGGCATTTCAAATATAGGTGCCGAAAGGCATTCCAGATATGGTTGCCGATAGGCATTTCAAATATAGGTGCTGATAGCCATTTCAGATGTAGTTTCCGATAGGCATTTCAAAAATAGGTGTCGATAGGCATTTCAGATATAGGTGTCGATAGGCATTTCAGATATAGGTGTCGATAGGCATTTCAGATATAGGTGTCGATAGGCATTTCAGATATAGGTGTTGATAGGCATTTCAGATATAGGTGCCGATAGGCATTTCAGATATAGTTGCCGATTGGCATTTTAAAAATAGGTGCCGATAGGCATTTCAGATATAGAAGCCGATAGGCATTTCAAATATAGGTGCCGATAGGCATTCCAGATATGGTTGCCGATAGGCATTTCAAATATAGGTGCTGATAGGCATTTCAGATGTAGTTTCCGATAGGCATTTCAAAAATATGTGTCGATAGGCATTTCAGATATAGGTGTCGATAGGCATTTCAGATATAGGTGTCGATAGGCATTTCAGATATAGGTGTCGATAGGCATTTCAGATATAGGTGTCGATAGGCATTTCAGATATAGGTGTCGATAGGCATTTGAGATATAGGTGTCGATAGGCATTTCAGATATAGGTGTCGAAAGGCATTTCAGATATAGGTGTCGATAGGCATTTCAGATATATGTGCCGATAGGCATTTCAGATATAGTTGCCGATTGGCATTTTAAAAATAGGTGCCGATAGGCATTTCAGATATAGAAGCCGATAGGCATTTCAAATATAGGTGCCGATAGGCATTCCAGATATGGTTGCCGATTGGCATTTTAAATATAGGTGCTGATAGGCATTTCAGATGTAGTTTCCGATAGGCATTTCAAAAATAGGTGTCGATAGGCATTTCAGATATAGGTGTCGATAGGCATTTCAGATATAGGTGTCGATAGGCATTTCAGATATAGGTGTCGATAGGCATCTCAGATATAGGTGTCGATAGGCATTTCAGATATAGGTGTCGATAGGCATTTCAGATATAGGTGTCGATAGGCATTTCAGATATAGGTGTCGATAGGCATTTCAGATATAGGTGCCGATAGGCATTTCAGATATAGTTGCCGGTTGGCATTTTAAAAATAGGTGCCGATAGGCATTCCAGATATGGTTGCCGATTGGCATTTCAAATATAGGTGCTGATAGGCATTTCAGATGTAGTTTCCGATAGGCATTTCAAAAATAGGTGTCGATAGGCATTTCAGATATAGGTGTCGATAGGCATTTCAGATATAGGTGTCGATAGGCATTTCAGATATAGGTGTCGATAGGCATTTCAGATATAGGTGTCAATAGGCATTTCAGATATAGGTGTCGATAGGCATTTCAGATATAGGTGTCGATAGGCATTTCAGATATAGTTGCCGATAGGCATTTCAGATATAGTTGCCGATTGGCATTTTAAAAATAGGTGCCGATAATCATTTCAGATATAGAAGCCGATAGGCATTTCAAATATAGGTGCCGATAGGCATTCCAGATATGGTTGCCGATAGGCATTTCAAATATAGGTGCTGATAGGCATTTCAGATGTAGTTTCCGATAGGCATTTCAAAAATAGGTGTCGATAGGCATTTCAGATATAGGTGTCGATAGGCATTTCAGATATAGGTGTCGATAGGCATTTCAGATATAGGTGTCGTTAGGCATATCAGATATAGGTGTCGATAGGCATTTCAGATATAGGTGTCGATAGGCATTTCAGATATAGGTGTCGATAGGCATTTCAGATATAGGTGTCGATAGGCATTTCAGATATAGGTGTCGATAGGCATTTCAGATATAGGTGCCTATAGGCATTTTAGATATAGTTGCCGATTGGCATTTTAAAAATAGGTGCCGATAGGCATTTCAGATATAGAAGCCGATAGGCATTTCAAATATAGGTGCCGATAGGCATTCCAGATATGGTTGCCGATAGGCATTTCAAATATAGGTGCTGATAGGCATTTCAGATGTAGTTTCCGATAGGCATTTCAAAAATAGGTGTCGATAGGCATTTCAGATATAGGTGTCGATAGGCATTTCAGATATAGGTGTCGATAGGCATTTCAGATATAGGTGTCGTTAGGCATATCAGATATAGGTGTCGATAGGCATTTCAGATATAGGTGTCGATAGGCATTTCAGATATAGGTGTCGATAGGCATTTCAGATATAGGTGTCGATAGGCATTTCAGATATAGGTGTCGATAGGCATTTCAGATATAGGTGTCGATAGGCATTTCGGATATAGGTGCCGATAGGCATTTCAGATATAGTTGCCGGTTGGCATTTTAAAAATAGGTGCCGATAGGCATTTCAGATATAGAAGCCGATAGGCATTTCAAATATAGGTGCCGATAGGCATTCCAGATATGGTTGCCGATAGGCATTTCAAATATAGGTGCTGATAGGCATTTCAGATGTAGTTTCCGATAGGCATTTCAAAAATAGGTGTCGATAGGCATTTCAGATATAGGTGTCGATAGGCATTTCAGATATAGGTGTCGATAGGCATTTCAGATATAGGTGTCGATAGGCATTTCAGATATAGGTGTCGATAGGCATTTCAGATATAGGTGTCGATAGGCATTTCAGATATAGGTGTCGATAGGCATTTCAGATATAGGTGCCGATAGGCATTTCAGATATAGTTGCCGATTGGCATTTTAAAAATAGGTGCCGATAGGCATTTCAGATATAGAAGCCGATAGGCATTTCAAATATAGTTGCCGATAGACATTCCAGATATGGTTGCCGATAGGCATTTCAAATATAGGTGCTGATAGACATTTCAGATGTAGTTTCCGATAGGCATTTCAAAAATAGATGTCGATAGGCATTTCAGATATAGGTGTCGATAGGCATTTCAGATATAGGTGTCGATAGGCATTTCAGATATAGGTGTCGATAGGCATTTCAGATATAGGTGTCGATAGGCATTTCAGATATAGGTGTCGATAGGCATTTCAGATATAGGTGTCGATAGGCATTTCAGATATAGGTGTCGATAGGCATTTCAGATATAGTTGCCGATTGGCATTTTAAAAATAGGTGCCGATAGGCATTTCAGATATAGAAGCCGATAGGCATTACAAATATAGGTGCCGATAGGCATTCCAGATATGGTTGCCGATAGGCATTTCAAATATAGGTGCTGATAGGCATTTCAGATGTAGTTTCCGATAAGCATTTCGAAAATATGTGTCGATAGGCATTTTAGATATAGGTGTCGATAGGCATTTCAGATATAGGTGTCGATAGGCATTTCAGATATAGGTGCCGATAGGCATTTCAGATATAGTTGCCGATTGGCATTTTAAAAATAGGTGCCGATAGGCATTTCAGATATAGTTGCCGATTGGCATTTTAAAAATAGGTGCCGATAGGCATTTCAGATATAGAAGCCGATAGGCATTTCAAATATAGGTGCCGATAGGCATTCCAGATATGGTTGCCGATAGGCATTTCAAATATAGGTGCTGATAGGCATTTCAATAGTAGTTTCCGATAGGCATTTCAAAAATAGGTGTCGATAGGCATTTCAGATATAGGTGTCGATAGGCATTTCAGATATAGGTGTCGATAGGCATTTCAG
>JAVRKA010001424.1:0-11066 GCA_034508555.1 Venustoraphidia nigricollis
AAATGCCTATTGGAAACTACATCTGAAATGCCTATCAGCACCTATATTTGAAATGCCTATCGGCAACCATATCTGGAATGCTTATCGGCACCTATATTTAAAATGCCTATCGGCTTTTATATCTGAAATGCCTATCGGCACCTATTTTTAAAATGCCAATCGGCAACTATATCTGAAATGCCTATCGGCACCTATATCTGGAATGCCTATCAGCACCTATATTTGAAATGCCTATCGGCAACCATATCTGGAATGCCTATCGGCACCTATATTTTAAATGCCTATCGGCAACTATATCTGATATGCCTATCGGCACCTATATCTGAAATGCCTATCGGCACCTATTTTTGAAATGCCTATCGGAAACTACATCTAAAATGCCTATCGGCACCTATTTTAAAATGCCAATCGGCAACTATATCTGAAATGCCTATCGGCACCTATATCTGAAATGCCTATCGACACTTATTTTTGAAATGCCTATCGGAAACTACATCTGAAATGCCTATCAGCACCTATATTTGAAATGCCTATCGGCAACCATATCTGGAATGCTTATCGGCACCTATATTTAAAATGCCTATCGGCTTCTATATCTGAAATGCCTATCGGCACCTATTTTTAAAATGCCAATCGGCAACTATATCTAAAATGCCTATCGACACCTATATTTTAAATGCCAATCGGCACCTATATTTTAAATGCCTATCGGCAACTATATCTGATATGCCTATCGGGACCTATATCTGAAATGCCTATCGGCACCTATTTTTGAAATGCCTATCGGAAACTACATCTAAAATGCTGATCGGCACCTATTTTTAAAATGCCAATCGGCAACTATATCTGAAATGCCTATCGGCACCTATATCTGAAATGCCTATCGGCACTTATTTTTGGAATGCCTATCGGAAACTACATCTGAAATGCCTATCAGCACCTATATTTGAAATGCCTATCGGCAACCATATCTGGAATGCTTATCGACACCTATATTTGAAATACCTATCGGCTTCTATATCTGAAATGCTTATCGGCACTTATTTTTAAAATGCCAATCGGCAACTATATCTGAAATGCCAATCGGCAACTATATCTGAAATGCCTAACGGCACCTATATCTGAAATGCCTATCGGCACCTATTTTTGAAATGCCTATCGGAAACTACATCTGAAATGCCTATCAGCACCTATATTTGAAATGCCTATCGGCAACCATATCTGAAATGCCTATCGACACCTATATTTGAAATACCTATCGGCTTCTATATCTGAAATGTCTATCGGCACCTATTTTTAAAATGCCAATCGGCAACTATATCTAAAATGCCTATCGACACCTATATTTTAAATGCCAATCGGCACCTATATTTTAAAAGCCTATCGGCAACTATATCTGAAATGCCTATCGGCACCTATATCTGAAATGCCTATCGGCACCTATTTTTGAAATGCCTATCGGAAACTACATCTGAAATGCCTATCAGCACCAATATTTAAAATGCCTATCGGCAACCATATCTGAAATGCCTATCGACACCTATATTTGAAATACCTACCGGCCTCTATATCTGAAATGCCTATCGGCACCTATTTTTAAAATGCAATTCGGCAACTATATCTGAAATGCCTATCGGCTTCTATATCTGAAATGCCTATCGGCACCTGTTTTTAAAATGCCAATCGGCAACTATATCTGAAATGCCTATCGGCACCTAAATCTGAAAGGCCTATCGGCATCAATTTTTGAAATGCCTATCGGAAACTACATCTAAAATGCCTATCAGCACCTTTATTTGAAATGCCTATCGGCAACCATATCTGGAATGCCTATCGGCACCAATATTTGAAATGCCTATCGGCTTCTATATCTGAAATGCCTATCTGCACCTATTTGTAAAATGCCAATTGGCAACTATATCTGAAATGCCTATCGGCACCTATATCTGAAATACCTATCTGCACATATATCTGAAATGCCTATCGGCACCTATTTTTGAAATGCCTATCGGAAACTACATCTGAAATGCCTATCAGCACCTATATTTGAAATGCCTATCGGCAACCATATCTGGAATGCCTATCGGCACATATATATGAAATGCCTATCGGCTTCTATATCTGAAATGACTATCGGCACCTATTTTTAAAATGCCAATCGGCAACTATATCTGAAATGCCTATCGGCACCTATATCTGAAATGCCTATCGGCACCTATTTTTAAATTGCCTATCGAAAACTACATCTGAAATGCCTATCAGCACCAATATTTAAAATGCCTATCGGCAACCATATCTGAAATGCCTATCGACACCTATATTTGAAATATCTATCGGCTTCTATATCTGAAATGCCTATCGGCACCTATTTTTAAAATGCAATTCGGCAACTATATCTGAAATGCCTATCGGCTTCTATATCTGAAATGCCTATCGGCACCTGTTTTTAAAATGCCAATCGGCAACTATATCTGAAATGCCTATCGGCACCTTTTTTTTATATGCCTATCGGAAACTACATCTGAAATGCCTATCAGCACCTATATTTGAAATGCCTATCGGCAACCATATCTGGAATGCCTATCGGCACATATATTTGAAATGCCTATCGGCTTCTATATCTGAAATGCCTATCGGCACCAATTTTTAAAATGCGAATCGGCAACTATATCTGAAATGCCTATCGGTACCTATATCTGAAATGCCTATCGGCACCTTTTTTTGAAATGCCTATCGGAAACTAAATCTGAAATGCCTATCAGCACCTATATTTGAAATGCCTATCGGCAACCATATCTGAAATGCCTATCGACACCTATATTTGAAATACCTATCGGCGTCTATATCTGAAATGCCTATCGGCACCTATTTTTAAAATGCCAATCGGTAACTATATCTGAAATGCCTATCGGCACCCATATCTGAAATGCCTATCGGCACCAATTTTTGAAATGCCTATCGGAAACTACATCTGAAATGCCTATCAGCACCTATATTTAAAATGCCTATCGGCAACTATATCTGACGTGCCTTTCGACACCTATATTTGAAATACCTATCGGCTTCTATATCTGAAATGCCTATCGGCACCTATTTTTAAAATGCCAATCGGCAACTATATCTGAAATGCCTATCGGCACCTATATCTGAAATGCCTATCGGTACTTATTTTTGAAATGCCTATGGGTAATTACATCTGAAATGCCTATCAGCACTTATATTTGAAGTTCCTATCGGCAACCATATCTGGAATGCCTATCGGCATCTATATTTGAAATGCCTATTGGCTTCTATATCTGAAATGCCTATCGGCATATATTTTTAAAATGCCAATCGGCAACTATATCTGAAATGCCTAACGGCACCTATATCTGAAATGCCTATCGGCACCTATATCTGAAATGCCTATCGGCACCTATTTTTGAAATGCCTATCGGAAACTACATCTGAAATGCCTATCAGCACCTATATTTGAAATGCTTATCGGCAACCATATCTGAAATGCCTATCGACACCTATATTTGAAATACCTATCGGCTTCTATATCTGAAATGCTTATCGGCACTTATTTTTAAAATGCCAATCGGCAACTATATCTGAAATGCCAATCGGCAACTATATCTGAAATGCCTAACGGCACCTATATCTGAAATGCCTATCGGCACCTATTTTTGAAATGCCTATCGGAAACTACATCTGAAATGCCTATCAGCACCTATATTTGAAATGCCTATCGGCAACCATATCTGAAATGCCTATCGACACCTATATTTGAAATACCTATCGGCTTCTATATCTGAAATGTCTATCGGCACCTATTTTTAAAATGCCAATCTTCAACTATATCTAAAATGCCTATCGACACCTATATTTTAAATGCCAATCGGCACCTATATTTTAAAAGCCTATCGGCAACTATATCTGAAATGCCTATCGGCACCTATATCTGAAATGCCTATCGGCACCTATTTTTGAAATGCCTATCGGAAACTACATCTGAAATGCCTATCAGCACCAATATTTAAAATGCCTATCGGCAACCATATCTGAAATGCCTATCGACACCTATATTTGAAATACCTACCGGCCTCTATATCTGAAATGCCTATCGGCACCTATTTTTAAAATGCAATTCGGCAACTATATCTGAAATGCCTATCGGCTTCTATATCTGAAATGCCTATCGGCACCTGTTTTTAAAATGCCAATCGGCAACTATATCTGAAATGCCTATCGGCACCTAAATCTGAAAGGCCTATCGGCATCAATTTTTGAAATGCCTATCGGAAACTACATCTAAAATGCCTATCAGCACCTTTATTTGAAATGCCTATCGGCAACCATATCTGGAATGCCTATCGGCACCAATATTTGAAATGCCTATCGGCTTCTATATCTGAAATGCCTATCTGCACCTATTTGTAAAATGCCAATTGGCAACTATATCTGAAATGCCTATCGGCACCTATATCTGAAATACCTATCTGCACATATATCTGAAATGCCTATCGGCACCTATTTTTGAAATGCCTATCGGAAACTACATCTGAAATGCCTATCAGCACCTATATTTGAAATGCCTATCGGCAACCATATCTGGAATGCCTATCGGCACATATATATGAAATGCCTATCGGCTTCTATATCTGAAATGACTATCGGCACCTATTTTTAAAATGCCAATCGGCAACTATATCTGAAATGCCTATCGGCACCTATATCTGAAATGCCTATCGGCACCTATTTTTAAATTGCCTATCGAAAACTACATCTGAAATGCCTATCAGCACCAATATTTAAAATGCCTATCGGCAACCATATCTGAAATGCCTATCGACACCTATATTTGAAATATCTATCGGCTTCTATATCTGAAATGCCTATCGGCACCTATTTTTAAAATGCAATTCGGCAACTATATCTGAAATGCCTATCGGCTTCTATATCTGAAATGCCTATCGGCACCTGTTTTTAAAATGCCAATCGGCAACTATATCTGAAATGCCTATCGGCACCTTTTTTTTATATGCCTATCGGAAACTACATCTGAAATGCCTATCAGCACCTATATTTGAAATGCCTATCGGCAACCATATCTGGAATGCCTATCGGCACATATATTTGAAATGCCTATCGGCTTCTATATCTGAAATGCCTATCGGCACCAATTTTTAAAATGCGAATCGGCAACTATATCTGAAATGCCTATCGGTACCTATATCTGAAATGCCTATCGGCACCTTTTTTTGAAATGCCTATCGGAAACTACATCTGAAATGCCTATCAGCACCTATATTTGAAATGCCTATCGGCAACCATATCTGAAATGCCTATCGACACCTATATTTGAAATACCTATCGGCGTCTATATCTGAAATGCCTATCGGCACCTATTTTTAAAATGCCAATCGGTAACTATATCTGAAATGCCTATCGGCACCCATATCTGAAATGCCTATCGGCACCAATTTTTGAAATGCCTATCGGAAACTACATCTGAAATGCCTATCAGCACCTATATTTAAAATGCCTATCGGCAACTATATCTGACGTGCCTTTCGACACCTATATTTGAAATACCTATCGGCTTCTATATCTGAAATGCCTATCGGCACCTATTTTTAAAATGCCAATCGGCAACTATATCTGAAATGCCTATCGGCACCTATATCTGAAATGCCTATCGGTACTTATTTTTGAAATGCCTATGGGTAATTACATCTGAAATGCCTATCAGCACTTATATTTGAAGTTCCTATCGGCAACCATATCTGGAATGCCTATCGGCATCTATATTTGAAATGCCTATTGGCTTCTATATCTGAAATGCCTATTGGCATATATTTTTAAAATGCCAATCGGCAACTATATCTGAAATGCCTAACGGCACCTATATCTGAAATGCCTATCGGCACCTATATCTGAAATGCCTATCGGCACCTATTTTTGAAATGCCTATCGGAAACTACATCTGAAATGCCTATCAGCACCTATATTTGAAATGCTTATCGGCAACCATATCTGAAATGCCTATCGACACCTATATTTGAAATACCTATCGGCTTCTATATCTGAAATGCTTATCGGCACTTATTTTTAAAATGCCAATCGGCAACTATATCTGAAATGCCAATCGGCAACTATATCTGAAATGCCTAACGGCACCTATATCTGAAATGCCTATCGGCACCTATTTTTGAAATGCCTATCGGAAACTACATCTGAAATGCCTATCAGCACCTATATTTGAAATGCCTATCGGCAACCATATCTGAAATGCCTATCGACACCTATATTTGAAATACCTATCGGCTTCTATATCTGAAATGTCTATCGGCACCTATTTTTAAAATGCCAATCTTCAACTATATCTAAAATGCCTATCGACACCTATATTTTAAATGCCAATCGGCACCTATATTTTAAAAGCCTATCGGCAACTATATCTGAAATGCCTATCGGCACCTATATCTGAAATGCCTATCGGCACCTATTTTTGAAATGCCTATCGGAAACTACATCTGAAATGCCTATCAGCACCAATATTTAAAATGCCTATCGGCAACCATATCTGAAATGCCTATCGACACCTATATTTGAAATACCTACCGGCCTCTATATCTGAAACGCCTATCGGCACCTATTTTTAAAATGCAATTCGGCAACTATATCTGAAATGCCTATCGGCTTCTATATCTGAAATGCCTATCGGCACCTGTTTTTAAAATGCCAATCGGCAACTATATCTGAAATGCCTATCGGCACCTAAATCTGAAAGGCCTATCGGCATCAATTTTTGAAATGCCTATCGGAAACTACATCTAAAATGCCTATCAGCACCTTTATTTGAAATGCCTATCGGCAACCATATCTGGAATGCCTATCGGCACCAATATTTGAAATTCCTATCGGCTTCTATATCTGAAATGCCTATCTGCACCTATTTGTAAAATGCCAATTGGCAACTATATCTGAAATGCCTATCGGCACCTATATCTGAAATACCTATCTGCACATATATCTGAAATGCCTATCGGCACCTATTTTTGAAATGTTTATCGGAAACTACATCTGAAATGCCTATCAGCACCTATATTTGAAATGCCTATCGGCAACCATATCTGGAATGCCTATCGGCACATATATATGAAATGCCTATCGGCTTCTATATCTGAAATGACTATCGGCACCTATTTTTAAAATGCCAATCGGCAACTATATCTGAAATGCCTATCGGCACCTATATCTGAAATGCCTATCGGCACCTATTTTTAAATTGCCTATCGAAAACTACATCTGAAATGCCTATCAGCACCAATATTTAAAATGCCTATCGGCAACCATATCTGAAATGCCTATCGACACCTATATTTGAAATATCTATCGGCTTCTATATCTGAAATGCCTATCGGCACCTATTTTTAAAATGCAATTCGGCAACTATATCTGAAATGCCTATCGGCTTCTATATCTGAAATGCCTATCGGCACCTGTTTTTAAAATGCCAATCGGCAACTATATCTGAAATGCCTATCGGCACCTTTTTTTTATATGCCTATCGGAAACTACATCTGAAATGCCTATCAGCACCTATATTTGAAATGCCTATCGGCAACCATATCTGGAATGCCTATCGGCACATATATTTGAAATGCCTATCGGCTTCTATATCTGAAATGCCTATCGGCACCAATTTTTAAAATGCGAATCGGCAACTATATCTGAAATGCCTATCGGTACCTATATCTGAAATGCCTATCGGCACCTTTTTTTGAAATGCCTATCGGAAACTACATCTGAAATGCCTATCAGCACCTATATTTGAAATGCCTATCGGCAACCATATCTGAAATGCCTATCGACACCTATATTTGAAATACCTATCGGCGTCTATATCTGAAATGCCTATCGGCACCTATTTTTAAAATGCCAATCGGTAACTATATCTGAAATGCCTATCGGCACCCATATCTGAAATGCCTATCGGCACCAATTTTTGAAATGCCTATCGGAAACTACATCTGGAATGCCTATCAGCACCTATATTTGAAATGCCTTTCGGCAACCATATCTGGCATGCCTATCGGCACCTATATTTGAAATGCCTATCAGCTTCTATATCTGCAATGCCTATCGGCACCTATTTTTAAAATGCCAATCGGCAACTATATTTGAAATGCCTATCGGCACCTATATCTGAAATGACTGTCGGCACCAATTTTTTAAATGCCTATTGGAAACTACATCTGAAATGCCTATCAGCACCTATATTTGAAATGCCTATCGGCAACCATATCTGGAATGCTTATCGGCACCTATATTTAAAATGCCTATCGGCTTTTATATCTGAAATGCCTATCGGCACCTATTTTTAAAATGCCAATCGGCAACTATATCTGAAATGCCTATCGGCACCTATATCTGGAATGCCTATCAGCACCTATATTTGAAATGCCTATCGGCAACCATATCTGGAATGCCTATCGGCACCTATATTTTAAATGCCTATCGGCAACTATATCTGATATGCCTATCGGCACCTATATCTGAAATGCCTATCGGCACCTATTTTTGAAATGCCTATCGGAAACTACATCTAAAATGCCTATCGGCACCTATTTTAAAATGCCAATCGGCAACTATATCTGAAATGCCTATCGGCACCTATATCTGAAATGCCTATCGACACTTATTTTTGAAATGCCTATCGGAAACTACATCTGAAATGCCTATCAGCACCTATATTTGAAATGCCTATCGGCAACCATATCTGGAATGCTTATCGGCACCTATATTTAAAATGCCTATCGGCTTCTATATCTGAAATGCCTATCGGCACCTATTTTTAAAATGCCAATCGGCAACTATATCTAAAATGCCTATCGACACCTATATTTTAAATGCCAATCGGCACCTATATTTTAAATGCCTATCGGCAACTATATCTGATATGCCTATCGGGACCTATATCTGAAATGCCTATCGGCACCTATTTTTGAAATGCCTATCGGAAACTACATCTAAAATGCTGATCGGCACCTATTTTTAAAATGCCAATCGGCAACTATATCTGAAATGCCTATCGGCACCTATATCTGAAATGCCTATCGGCACTTATTTTTGGAATGCCTATCGGAAACTACATCTGAAATGCCTATCAGCACCTATATTTGAAATGCCTATCGGCAACCATATCTGGAATGCTTATCGACACCTATATTTGAAATACCTATCGGCTTCTATATCTGAAATGCTTATCGGCACTTATTTTTAAAATGCCAATCGGCAACTATATCTGAAATGCCAATCGGCAACTATATCTGAAATGCCTAACGGCACCTATATCTGAAATGCCTATCGGCACCTATTTTTGAAATGCCTATCGGAAACTACATCTGAAATGCCTATCAGCACCTATATTTGAAATGCCTATCGGCAACCATATCTGAAATGCCTATCGACACCTATATTTGAAATACCTATCGGCTTCTATATCTGAAATGTCTATCGGCACCTATTTTTAAAATGCCAATCGGCAACTATATCTAAAATGCCTATCGACACCTATATTTTAAATGCAAATCGGCACCTATATTTTAAATGCCTATCGGCAACTATATCTGAAATGCCTATCGGCACCTATATCTGAAATGCCTATCGGCACCTATTTTTGAAATGCCTATCGGAAACTACATCTGAAATGCCTATCAGCACCTATATTTGAAATGCTTATCGGCAACCATATCTGAAATGCCTATCGACACCTATATTTGAAATACCTATCGGCTTCTATATCTGAAATGCTTATCGGCACTTATTTTTAAAATGCCAATCGGCAACTATATCTGAAATGCCAATCGGCAACTATATCTGAAATGCCTAACGGCACCTATATCTGAAATGCCTATCGGCACCTATTTTTGAAATGCCTATCGGAAACTACATCTGAAATGCCTATCAGCACCTATATTTGAAATGCCTATCGGCAACCATATCTGGAATGCTTATCGGCACCTATATTTGAAATGCCTATCGGCTTCTATATCTGAAATGCCTATCGGCACCTATTTTTAAAATGCCAATCGGCAACTATATCTAAAATGCCTATAGGCACCTATATCTGAAATGCCTATCGGCACCTATATTTGAAATGCCTATCGGCTTTTATATCTGAAATGCCTATCGGCACCTATTTTTAGAATGCCAATCGGCAACTATATCTGAAATGCCTATAGGCACCTATATCTGAAATGCCTATCGGCACCTACTTTTGAAATGCCTATCGGAAACTACATCTGCAATGCCTATCAGCACCTATATTTGAAATGCCTATCGGCAACCATATCTGGAATGCCTATCGGCACCTATATTTGAAATGCCTATCGGCTTCTATATATGAAATGCCTATCGGCACCTATTTTAAAAATGCCAATCGGCAACTATATCTGTAATGCCTATCGGCACCTAATTTTGAAATGCCTATCGGAAACTACATCTGAAATGCCTATCAGCACCTATATTTGAAATGCCTATCGGCAACCATATCTGGAATGCCTATCGGCACATATATTTGAAATGCCTATCGGCTTCTATATCTGAAATGCCTATCGGCACCTTTTTTTAAAATGCCAATCGGCAACTATATCTGAAATGCCTATCGGCACCTATATTTGAAATGCCTTTCGGAAACTACATCTGAAATGCCTATCTGCTCCTATATTTGAAATGCCTATCGGCAACCATATCTGAAATGCCTATCGACACCTATATTTGAAATACCTATCGGCTTCTATATCTAAAATGCCTATCGGCACCTATTTTTAAAATGCCAATCGGCAACTATATCTGAAATGCCTATAGGCACCTATATCTGAAATGCCTATCGGCACTTATATTTGAAATACCTATCGGCTTCTATATCTGAAATGCCTATCGGCACCTATTTTTAAAATGCCAATTGGCAACTATATCTGAAATGCCTATCGGCACCTATATCTGAAATGCCTATCGGCACCAATTTTTGAAATGCCTATCGGAAACTACATCTGAAATGCCTATCAGCACCT
>JAVRKA010001425.1:0-11049 GCA_034508555.1 Venustoraphidia nigricollis
GGCACCTATTTTTAAAATGCCAATCGGCAACTATATCTGAAATGCCTATCGACACCTATATCTGAAATGCCTATCGACACCTATATCCGAAATGCCTATCGACACCTATACCTGAAATGCCTATCGACACTTATATCTGAAATGCCTATCGACACCTATATCTGAAATGCCTATCGACACCTATATCTGAAATGCCTATCGACACCTATTTTTGAAATGCCTATCGGAAACTACATCTGAAATGCCTATCAGCACCTATATTTGAAATGCCTATCGGCAACCATATATGGAATGCCTATCGGCACCTATATTTGAAATGCCTATCGGCTTCTATATCTGAAATGCCTATCGGCACCTATTTTTAAAATGCCAATCGGCAACTATATCTGATATGCCTATCGACACCTATATCTGAAATGCCTATCGACACCTATATCTGAAATGCCTATCGACACCTATATCTGAAATGCCTATCGACACCTATATCTGAAATGCCTATCGACACCTATATCTGAAATGCCTATCGACACCTATATCTGAAATGCCTATCGACACCTATTTTTGAAATGCCTATCGGAAACTACATCTTAAATGCCTATCAGCACCTATGTTTGAAATGCCTATCGGCAACCATATCTGGAATGCCTATCGGCACCTATATTTGAAATGCCTATCGGCTTCTATATCTAATATGCCTATCGGCACCTATTTTTAAATTGCCAATCTGCAACTATATCTGAAATGCCTATCGGCACCTATATCTGAAATGCCTATCGACACCTATATCTGAAATGCCTATCGACACCTATATCTGAAATGCCTATCGACACCTATATCTGAAATGCCTATCGACACCTATATCTGAAATGCCTATCGACACCTATATCTGAAATGCCTATCGACACCTATTTTTGAAATGCCTATCGGAAACTACATCTGAAATGCCTATCAGCACCTATATTTGAAATGCCTATCGGCAACCATATCTGGAATGCCTATCGGCACCTATATTTGAAATGCCTATCGGCTTCTATATCTGAAATGCCTATCGGCACCTATTTTTAAAATGCCAATCGGCAACTATATCTGAAATGCCTATCGGCACCTATATCTGAAATGCCTATCGACACCTATATCTGAAATGCCTATCGACACCTATATCTGAAATGCCTATCGACACCTATATCTGAAATGCCTATCGACACCTATATCTGAAATGCCTATCGACACCTATATCTGAAATGCCTATCGACACCTATATCTGAAATGCCTATCGACACCTATATCTGAAATGCCTATCGACACCTATATCTGAAATGCCTATCGACACCTATATCTGAAATGCCTATCGACACCTATATCTGAAATGCCTATCGACACCTATTTTTGAAATGCCTATCGGAAACTACATCTGAAATGCCTATCGACACCTATATCTGAAATGCCTATCGACACCTATATCTGAAATGCCTATCGACACCTATATCTGAAATGCCTATCGGCACCTATATCTGAAATGCCTATCGACACCTATATCTGAAATGCCTGTCGACACCTATATCTGAAATGCCTATCGACACATATATCTGAAATGCCTATCGACACCTATATCTGAAATGCCTATCGACACCTATATCTGAAATGCCTATCGACACCTATTTTTGAAATGCCTATCGGAAACTACATCTGAAATGCCTATCAGCACCTATATTTGAAATGCCTATCGGCAACCATATCTGGAATGCCTATCGGCACCTATATTTGAAATGCCTATCGGCTTCTATATCTGAAATGCCTATCGGCACCTATTTTTAAAATGCAAATCGGCAACTATATCTGAAATGCCTATCGGCACCTATATCTGAAATGCCTATCGACACCTATATCTGAAATGCCTATCGACACCTATATCTGAAATGCCTATCGACACCTATATCTGAAATGCCTATCGACACCTATATCTGAAATGCCTATCGACACCTATATCTGAAATGCCTATCGACACCTATATCTGAAATGCCTATCGACACCTATATCTGAAATGCCTATCGACACCTATATCAGAAATGCCTATCGACACCTATTTTTGAAATGCCTATCGGAAACTACATCTGAAATGCCTATCAGCACCTATATTTGAAATGCCTATCGGCAACCATATCTGAAATGCCTATCGGCACCTATATTTGAAATGCCTATCGGCTTCAATATCTGAAATGCCTATCGGCAGCTATTTTTAAAATGCCAACCGGCAACTATATCTGAAATGCCTATCGGCACCTATATCTGAAATGCCTATCGACACCTATATCTGAAATGCCTATCGACACCTATATCTGAAATGCCTATCGACACATATATCTGAAATGCCTATCGACACCTATATCTGAAATGCCTATCGACACCTACATCTGAAATGCCTATCGACACCTATATCTGAAATGCCTATCGACACCTATATCTGAAATGCCTATCGACACCTATTTTTGAAATGCCTATCGGCACCTATATCTGAAATGCCTATCGACACCTATATCTGAAATGCCTATCGACACCTATATCTGAAATGCCTATCGACACCTATATCTGAAATGCCTATCGACACCTATATCTGAAATGCCTATCGACACCTATATCTGAAATGCCTATCGACACCTATATCTGGAATGCCTATCGACACCTATTTTTGAAATGCCTATCGGAAACTACATCTGAAATTCCTATCAGCACCTATATTTGAAATGCCTATCGGCAACCATATCTGGAATGCCTATCGGCACCTATATTTGAAATGCCTATCGGCTTCTATATCTGAAATGCCTATCGGCACCTAGTTTTAAAATGCCAATCGGCAACTATATCTGAAATGCCTATCAGCACCTATATCTGAAATGCCTATCGATACCTATATCTGAAAAGCCTATCGACACCTATATCTGAAATGCTTATCGACACCTATATCTGAAATGCCTATCGACACCTATATCTGAAATGCCTATCGACACCTATATCTGAAATGCCTATCGACACCTATATCTGAAATGCCTATCGACACCTATATCTGAAATGCGTATCGACACCTATATCTGAAATGCCTATCGACACCTATTTTTGAAATGCGTATCGGAAACTACATCTGAAATGCCTATCAGCACCTATATTTGAAATGCCTATCGGCAACCATATCTGGAATGCATATCGGCACCTATATTTGAAATGCCTATCGGCTTCTCTATCTGAAATGCCTATCGGCACCTATTTTAAAAATGCCAATCGGCAACTATATCTGAAATGCCTATCGGCACCTATATCTGAAATGCCTATCGACACTTATATCTGAAATGCCTATCGACACCTATATCTGAAATGCCTATCGACACCTATATCTGAAATGCCTATCGACACCTATATCTGAAATGCCTATCGACACCTATATCTGAAATGCCTATCGACACCTATTTTTGAAATGCCTATCGGAAACTACATCTGAAATGCCTATCAGCACCTATATTTGAAATGCCTATCGGCAACCATATCTGGAATGCCTATCGGCACCTATATTTGAAATGCCTATCGGCTTCTATATCTGAAATGCCTATCGGCACCTATTTTTAAAATGCCAATCGGCAACTATATTTGAAATGCCTATCGGCACCTATATCTGAATTGCCTATCGACACCTATATCTGAAATGCCTATCGACACCTATTTTTGAAATGCCTATCGGAAACTACATCTGAAATTCCTATCAGCACCTATATTTGAAATGCCTATGGGCAACCATATCTGGAATGCCTATCGGCACCTATATTTGAAATGCCTATCGGCTTCTATATCTGAAATGCCTATCGGCACCTATTTTTAAAATGCCAATCGGCAACTATATCTGAAATGCCTATCAGCACCTATATCTGAAATGCCTATCGACACCTATATCTGAAAAGCCTATCGACACCTATATCTGAAATGCTTATCGACACCTATATCTGAAATGCCTATCGACACCTATATCTGAAATGCCTATCGACACCTATATGTGAAATGCCTATCGACACCTATATCTGAAATGCCTATCGACACCTATATCTGAAATGCCTATCGACACCTATATCTGAAATGCCTATCGACACCTATATCTGAAATGCCTATCGACACCTATATTTGAAATGCCTATCGACACCTATATCTGAAATGCCTATCGACACCTATTTTTGAAATGCCTATCGGAAACTACATCTGAAATGCCTATCAGCACCTATATTTAAAATGCCTATCGGCAACCATATCTGGAATGCCTATCGGCACCTATATTTGAAATGCCTATCGGCTTCTATATCTGAAATGCCTATCGGCACCTATTTTTAAAATGCCAATCGGCAACTATATCTGAAATGCCTATCGGCACCTATATCTGAAATGCCTATCGACACCTATATCTGAAATGCCTATCGACACCTATATCTGAAATGCCTATCGACACCTATATCTGAATTGCCTATCGACACCTATATCTGAAATGCCTATCGACACCTATATCTGAAATGCCTATCGACACCTATATCTGAAATGCGTATCGACACCTATATCTGAAATGCCTATCGACACCTATATCTGAAATGCCTATCGACACCTATATCTGAAATGCCTATCGACACCTATATCTGAAATGCCTATCGACAGCTATATCTGAATTGCCTATCGACACCTATATCTGAAATGCCTATCGACACCTATATCTGAAATGCCTATCGACACCTATATCTGAAATGCGTATCGACACCTATATCTGAAATGCCTATCGACACCTATATCTGAAATGCCTATCGACACCTATATCTGAAATGCCTATCGACACATATATCTGAAATGCCTATCGACACCTATATCTGAAATGCCTATCGACACCTATTTTTGAAATGCCTATCGGAAACTACATCTGAAATGCCTATCAGCACCTATATTTGAAATGCCTATCGGCAACCATATCTGGAATGCCTATCGGCACCTATATTTGAAATGCCTATCGGCTTCTATATCTGAAATGCCTATCGGCACCTATTTTTAAAATGCCAATCGGCAACTATATCTGAAATGCCTATCGGCACCTATATCTGAAATGCCTATCGACACCTATATCTGAAATGCCTATCGACACCTATATCTGAAATGCCTATCGACACCTATATCTGAAATGCCTATCGACACCTATATCTGAAATGCCTATCGACACCTATATCTGAAATGCCTATCGACACCTATATCTGAAATGCCTATCGACACTTATATCTGAAATGCCTATCGACACCTATTTTTGAAATGCCTATCGGAATCTACATCTGAAATGCCTATCAGCACCTATATTTGAAATGCCTATCGGCAACCATATCTAGAATGCCTATCGGCACCTATATTTGAAATGCCTATCGGCTTCTATATCTGAAATGCGTATCGGCACCTATTTTTAAAATGCCAATCGGCAACTATATCTGAAATGCCTATCGGCACTTATATCTGAAATGCCTATCGACACCTATATCTGAAATGCCTATCGACACCTATATCTGAAATGCCTATCGACACCTATATCTGAAATGCCTATCGACACCTATACCTGAAATGCCTATCGACACCTATATCTGAAATGCCTATCGACACCTATATCTGAAATGCCTATCGACACCTATATCTGAAATGCCTATCGACAGCTATATCTGAAATGCCTATCGACACCTATTTTTGAAATGCCTATCGGTAACTACATCTGAAATGCCTATCAGCACCTATATTTGAAATGCCTATCGGCAACCATATCTGGAATGCCTATCGGCACCTATATTTGAAATGCCTATCGGCTTCTATATCTGAAATGCCTATCGGCACCTATCTTTAAAATGCCAATCGGCAACTATATCTGAAATGCCTATCGGCACCTATATCTGAAATGTCTATCGACACCTATATCTGAAATGCCTATCGACACCTATTTTTGAAATGCCTATCGGAAACTACATCTGAAAAGCCTATCAGCACCTATATTTGAAATGCCTATCGGCAACCATATATGGAATGCCTATCGGCACCTATATTTGAAATGCCTATCGGCTTCTATATCTGAAATGCCTATCGGCACCTATTTTTAAAATGCCAATCGGCAACTATATCTGAAATGCCTATCGACACCTATATCTGAAATGCCTATCGACACCTATATCTGAAATGCCTATCGACACCTATACCTGAAATGCCTATCGACACCTATATCTGAAATGCCTATCGACACCTATATCTGAAATGCCTATCGACACCTATATCTGAAATGCCTATCGACACCTATTTTTGAAATGCCTATCGGAAACTACATCTGAAATGCCTATCAGCACCTATATTTGAAATGCCTATCGGCAACCATATATGGAATGCCTATCGGCACCTATATTTGAAATGCCTATCGGCTTCTATATCTGAAATGCCTATCGGCACCTATTTTTAAAATGCCAATCGGCAACTATATCTGAAATGCCTATCGACACCTATATCTGAAATGCCTATCGACACCTATATCTGAAATGCCTATCGACACCTATACCTGAAATGCCTATCGACACCTATATCTGAAATGCCTATCGACACCTATATCTGAAATGCCTATCGACACCTATATCTGAAATGCCTATCGACACCTATATCTGAAATGCCTATCGACACCTATATCTGAAATGCCTATCGACACCTATTTTTGAAATGCCTATCGGAAACTACATCTTAAATGCCTATGAGCACCTATTTTTGAAATGCCTATCGGCAACCATATCTGGAATGCCTATCGGCACCTATATTTGAAATGCCTATCGGCTTCTATATCTGAAATGCCTATCGGCACCTATTTTTAAAATGCCAATCGGCAACTATATCTGAAATGCCTATCGGCACCTATATCTGAAATGCCTATCGACACCTATATCTGAAATGCCTATCGACACCTATATCTGAAATGCCTATCGACACCTATATCTGAAATGCCTATCGACACCTATATCTGAAATGCCTATCGACACCTATATCTGAAATGCCTATCGACACCTATATCTGAAATGCCTATCGACACTTATATCTGAAATGCCTATCGACACCTATTTTTGAAATGCCTATCGGAATTCACATCTGAAATGCCTATCAGCACCTATATTTGAAATGCCTATCGGCAACCATATCTAGAATGCCTATCGGCACCTATATTTGAAATGCCTATCGGCTTCTATATCTGAAATGCCTATCGGCACCTATTTTTAAAATGCCAATCGGCAACTATATCTGAAATGCCTATCGGCACTTATATCTGAAATGCCTATCGACACCTATATCTGAAATGCCTATCGACACCTATATCTGAAATGCCTATCGACACCTATATCTGAAATGCCTATCGACACCTATATCTGAAATGCCTATCGACACCTATATCTGAAATGCCTATCGACACCTATATCTGAAATGCCTATCGACACCTATATCTGAAATGCCTATCGACAGCTATATCTGAAATGCCTATCGACACCTATTTTTGAAATGCCTATCGGTAACTACATCTGAAATGCCTATCAGCACCTATATTTGAAATGCCTATCGGCAACCATATCTGGAATGCCTATCGGCACCTATATTTGAAATGCCTATCGGCTTCTATATCTGAAATGCCTATCGGCACCTATCTTTAAAATGCCAATCGGCAACTATATCTGAAATGCCTATCGGCACCTATATCTGAAATGTCTATCGACACCTATATCTGAAATGCCTATCGACACCTATTTTTGAAATGCCTATCGGAAACTACATCTGAAATGCCTATCAGCACCTATATTTGAAATGCCTATCGGCAACCATATATGGAATGCCTATCGGCACCTATATTTGAAATGCCTATCGGCTTCTATATCTGAAATGCCTATCGGCACCTATTTTTAAAATGCCAATCGGCAACTATATCTGAAATGCCTATCGACACCTATATCTGAAATGCCTATCGACACCTATATCTGAAATGCCTATCGACACCTATACCTGAAATGCCTATCGACACTTATATCTGAAATGCCTATCGACACCTATATCTGAAATGCCTATCGACACCTATATCTGAAATGCCTATCGACACCTATTTTTGAAATGCCTATCGGAAACTACATCTGAAATGCCTATCAGCACCTATATTTGAAATGCCTATCGGCAACCATATATGGAATGCCTATCGACACCTATATCTGAAATGCCTATCGACACCTATATCTGAAATGCCTATCGACACCTATTTTTGAAATGCCTATCGGAAACTACATCTGAAATGCCTATCAGCACCTATATTTGAAATGCCTATCGGCAACCATATATGGAATGCCTATCGACACCTATATCTGAAATGCCTATCGACACCTATATCTGAAATGCCTATCGACACCTATATCTGAAATGCCTATCGACAGCTATATCTGAAATGCCTATCGACACCTATTTTTGAAATGCCTATCGGTAACTACATCTGAAATGCCTATCAGCACCTATATTTGAAATGCCTATCGGCAACCATATCTGGAATGCCTATCGGCACCTATATTTGAAATGCCTATCGGCTTCTATATCTGAAATGCCTATCGGCACCTATCTTTAAAATGCCAATCGGCAACTATATCTGAAATGCCTATCGGCACCTATATCTGAAATGTCTATCGACACCTATATCTGAAATGCCTATCGACACCTATTTTTGAAATGCCTATCGGAAACTACATCTGAAATGCCTATCAGCACCTATATTTGAAATGCCTATCGGCAACCATATATGGAATGCCTATCGGCACCTATATTTGAAATGCCTATCGGCTTCTATATCTGAAATGCCTATCGGCACCTATTTTTAAAATGCCAATCGGCAACTATATCTGAAATGCCTATCGACACCTATATCTGAAATGCGTATCGACACCTATATCCGAAATGCCTATCGACACCTATACCTGAAATGCCTATCGACACTTATATCTGAAATGCCTATCGACACCTATATCTGAAATGCCTATCGACACCTATATCTGAAATGCCTATCGACACCTATTTTTGAAATGCCTATCGGAAACTACATCTGAAATGCCTATCAGCACCTATATTTGAAATGCCTATCGGCAACCATATATGGAATGCCTATCGGCACCTATATTTGAAATGCCTATCGGCTTCTATATCTGAAATGCCTATCGGCACCTATTTTTAAAATGCCAATCGGCAACTATATCTGATATGCCTATCGACACCTATATCTGAAATGCCTATCGACACCTATATCTGAAATGCCTATCGACACCTATACCTGAAATGCCTATCGACACCTATATCTGAAATGCCTATCGACACCTATATCTGAAATGCCTATCGACACCTATATCTGAAATGCCTATCGACACCTATATCTGAAATGCCTATCGACACCTATATCTGAAATGCCTATCGACACCTATTTTTGAAATGCCTATCGGAAACTACATCTTAAATGCCTATCAGCACCTATGTTTGAAATGCCTATCGGCAACCATATCTGGAATGCCTATCGGCACCTATATTTGAAATGCCTATCGGCTTCTATATCTAATATGCCTATCGGCACCTATTTTTAAATTGCCAATCTGCAACTATATCTGAAATGCCTATCGGCACCTATATCTGAAATGCCTATCGACACCTATATCTGAAATGCCTATCGACACCTATATCTGAAATGCCTATCGACACCTATATCTGAAATGCCTATCGACACCTATATCTGAAATGCCTATCGACACCTATATCTGAAATGCCTATCGACACCTATTTTTGAAATGCCTATCGGAAACTACATCTGAAATGCCTATCAGCACCTATATTTGAAATGCCTATCGGCAACCATATCTGGAATGCCTATCGGCACCTATATTTGAAATGCCTATCGGCTTCTATATCTGAAATGCCTATCGGCACCTATTTTTAAAATGCCAATCGGCAACTATATCTGAAATGCCTATCGGCACCTATATCTGAAATGCCTATCGACACCTATATCTGAAATGCCTATCGACACCTATATCTGAAATGCCTATCGACACCTATATCTGAAATGCCTATCGACACCTATATCTGAAATGCCTATCGACACCTATATCTGAAATGCCTATCGACACCTATATCTGAAATGCCTATCGACACCTATATCTGAAATGCCTATCGACACCTATATCTGAAATGCCTATCGACACCTATATCTGAAATGCCTATCGACACCTATATCTGAAATGCCTATCGACACCTATTTTTGAAATGCCTATCGGAAACTACATCTGAAATGCCTATCGACACCTATATCTGAAATGCCTATCGACACCTATATCTGAAATGCCTATCGACACCTATATCTGAAATGCCTATCGGCACCTATATCTGAAATGCCTATCGACACCTATATCTGAAATGCCTATCGACACCTATATCTGAAATGCCTATCGACACATATATCTGAAATGCCTATCGACACCTATATCTGAAATGCCTATCGACACCTATATCTGAAATGCCTATCGACACCTATTTTTGAAATGCCTATCGGAAACTACATCTGAAATGCCTATCAGCACCTATATTTGAAATGCCTATCGGCAACCATATCTGGAATGCCTATCGGCACCTATATTTGAAATGCCTATCGGCTTCTATATCTGAAATGCCTATCGGCACCTATTTTTAAAATGCAAATCGGCAACTATATCTGAAATGCCTATCGGCACCTATATCTGAAATGCCTATCGACACCTATATCTGAAATGCCTATCGACACCTATATCTGAAATGCCTATCGACACCTATATCTGAAATGCCTATCGACACCTATATCTGAAATGCCTATCGACACCTATATCTGAAATGCCTATCGACACCTATATCTGAAATGCCTATCGACACCTATATCTGAAATGCCTATCGACACCTATATCAGAAATGCCTATCGACACCTATTTTTGAAATGCCTAT
>JAVRKA010001426.1:0-10977 GCA_034508555.1 Venustoraphidia nigricollis
TGTACACCTAAAAACTTAACAATCACACTGTAAAAAATAGGTGTACACCTAAAAACTTAACAATCACACTGTAAAAAATAGGTGTACACCTAAAAACTTAACAATCACACTGTAAAAAATAGGTGTACACCTAAAAACTTAACAATCACACTGTAAAAAATAGGTGTACACCTAAAAACTTAACAATCACACTGTAAAAAATAGGTGTACACCTAAAAACTTAACAATCACACTGTAAAAAATAGGTGTACACCTAAAAACTTAACAATCACACTGTAAAAAATAGGTGTACACCTAAAAACTTAACAATCACACTGTAAAAAATAGGTGTACACCTAAAAACTTAACAATCACACTGTAAAAAATAGGTGTACACCTAAAAACTTAACAATCACACTGTAAAAAATAGGTGTACACCTAAAAACTTAACAATCACACTGTAAAAAATAGGTGTACACCTAAAAACTTAACAATCACACTGTAAAAAATAGGTGTACACCTAAAAACTTAACAATCACACTGTAAAAAATAGGTGTACACCTAAAAACTTAACAATCACACTGTAAAAAATAGGTGTACACCTAAAAACTTAACAATCACACTGTAAAAAATAGGTGTACACCTAAAAACTTAACAATCACACTGTAAAAAATAGGTGTACACCTAAAAACTTAACAATCACACTGTAAAAAATAGGTGTACACCTAAAAACTTAACAATCACACTGTAAAAAATAGGTGTACACCTAAAAACTTAACAATCACACTGTAAAAAATAGGTGTACACCTAAAAACTTAACAATCACACTGTAAAAAATAGGTGTACACCTAAAAACTTAACAATCACACTGTAAAAAATAGGTGTACACCTAAAAACTTAACAATCACACTGTAAAAAATAGGTGTACACCTAAAAACTTAACAATCACACTGTAAAAAATAGGTGTACACCTAAAAACTTAACAATCACACTGTAAAAAATAGGTGTACACCTAAAAACTTAACAATCACACTGTAAAAAATAGGTGTACACCTAAAAACTTAACAATCACACTGTAAAAAATAGGTGTACACCTAAAAACTTAACAATCACACTGTAAAAAATAGGTGTACACCTAAAAACTTAACAATCACACTGTAAAAAATAGGTGTACACCTAAAAACTTAACAATCACACTGTAAAAAATAGGTGTACACCTAAAAACTTAACAATCACACTGTAAAAAATAGGTGTACACCTAAAAACTTAACAATCACACTGTAAAAAATAGGTGTACACCTAAAAACTTAACAATCACACTGTAAAAAATAGGTGTACACCTAAAAACTTAACAATCACACTGTAAAAAATAGGTGTACACCTAAAAACTTAACAATCACACTGTAAAAAATAGGTGTACACCTAAAAACTTAACAATCACACTGTAAAAAATAGGTGTACACCTAAAAACTTAACAATCACACTGTAAAAAATAGGTGTACACCTAAAAACTTAACAATCACACTGTAAAAAATAGGTGTACACCTAAAAACTTAACAATCACACTGTAAAAAATAGGTGTACACCTAAAAACTTAACAATCACACTGTAAAAAATAGGTGTACACCTAAAAACTTAACAATCACACTGTAAAAAATAGGTGTACACCTAAAAACTTAACAATCACACTGTAAAAAATAGGTGTACACCTAAAAACTTAACAATCACACTGTAAAAAATAGGTGTACACCTAAAAACTTAACAATCACACTGTAAAAAATAGGTGTACACCTAAAAACTTAACAATCACACTGTAAAAAATAGGTGTACACCTAAAAACTTAACAATCACACTGTAAAAAATAGGTGTACACCTAAAAACTTAACAATCACACTGTAAAAAATAGGTGTACACCTAAAAACTTAACAATCACACTGTAAAAAATAGGTGTACACCTAAAAACTTAACAATCACACTGTAAAAAATAGGTGTACACCTAAAAACTTAACAATCACACTGTAAAAAATAGGTGTACACCTAAAAACTTAACAATCACACTGTAAAAAATAGGTGTACACCTAAAAACTTAACAATCACACTGTAAAAAATAGGTGTACACCTAAAAACTTAACAATCACACTGTAAAAAATAGGTGTACACCTAAAAACTTAACAATCACACTGTAAAAAATAGGTGTACACCTAAAAACTTAACAATCACACTGTAAAAAATAGGTGTACACCTAAAAACTTAACAATCACACTGTAAAAAATAGGTGTACACCTAAAAACTTAACAATCACACTGTAAAAAATAGGTGTACACCTAAAAACTTAACAATCACACTGTAAAAAATAGGTGTACACCTAAAAACTTAACAATCACACTGTAAAAAATAGGTGTACACCTAAAAACTTAACAATCACACTGTAAAAAATAGGTGTACACCTAAAAACTTAACAATCACACTGTAAAAAATAGGTGTACACCTAAAAACTTAACAATCACACTGTAAAAAATAGGTGTACACCTAAAAACTTAACAATCACACTGTAAAAAATAGGTGTACACCTAAAAACTTAACAATCACACTGTAAAAAATAGGTGTACACCTAAAAACTTAACAATCACACTGTAAAAAATAGGTGTACACCTAAAAACTTAACAATCACACTGTAAAAAATAGGTGTACACCTAAAAACTTAACAATCACACTGTAAAAAATAGGTGTACACCTAAAAACTTAACAATCACACTGTAAAAAATAGGTGTACACCTAAAAACTTAACAATCACACTGTAAAAAATAGGTGTACACCTAAAAACTTAACAATCACACTGTAAAAAATAGGTGTACACCTAAAAACTTAACAATCACACTGTAAAAAATAGGTGTACACCTAAAAACTTAACAATCACACTGTAAAAAATAGGTGTACACCTAAAAACTTAACAATCACACTGTAAAAAATAGGTGTACACCTAAAAACTTAACAATCACACTGTAAAAAATAGGTGTACACCTAAAAACTTAACAATCACACTGTAAAAAATAGGTGTACACCTAAAAACTTAACAATCACACTGTAAAAAATAGGTGTACACCTAAAAACTTAACAATCACACTGTAAAAAATAGGTGTACACCTAAAAACTTAACAATCACACTGTAAAAAATAGGTGTACACCTAAAAACTTAACAATCACACTGTAAAAAATAGGTGTACACCTAAAAACTTAACAATCACACTGTAAAAAATAGGTGTACACCTAAAAACTTAACAATCACACTGTAAAAAATAGGTGTACACCTAAAAACTTAACAATCACACTGTAAAAAATAGGTGTACACCTAAAAACTTAACAATCACACTGTAAAAAATAGGTGTACACCTAAAAACTTAACAATCACACTGTAAAAAATAGGTGTACACCTAAAAACTTAACAATCACACTGTAAAAAATAGGTGTACACCTAAAAACTTAACAATCACACTGTAAAAAATAGGTGTACACCTAAAAACTTAACAATCACACTGTAAAAAATAGGTGTACACCTAAAAACTTAACAATCACACTGTAAAAAATAGGTGTACACCTAAAAACTTAACAATCACACTGTAAAAAATAGGTGTACACCTAAAAACTTAACAATCACACTGTAAAAAATAGGTGTACACCTAAAAACTTAACAATCACACTGTAAAAAATAGGTGTACACCTAAAAACTTAACAATCACACTGTAAAAAATAGGTGTACACCTAAAAACTTAACAATCACACTGTAAAAAATAGGTGTACACCTAAAAACTTAACAATCACACTGTAAAAAATAGGTGTACACCTAAAAACTTAACAATCACACTGTAAAAAATAGGTGTACACCTAAAAACTTAACAATCACACTGTAAAAAATAGGTGTACACCTAAAAACTTAACAATCACACTGTAAAAAATAGGTGTACACCTAAAAACTTAACAATCACACTGTAAAAAATAGGTGTACACCTAAAAACTTAACAATCACACTGTAAAAAATAGGTGTACACCTAAAAACTTAACAATCACACTGTAAAAAATAGGTGTACACCTAAAAACTTAACAATCACACTGTAAAAAATAGGTGTACACCTAAAAACTTAACAATCACACTGTAAAAAATAGGTGTACACCTAAAAACTTAACAATCACACTGTAAAAAATAGGTGTACACCTAAAAACTTAACAATCACACTGTAAAAAATAGGTGTACACCTAAAAACTTAACAATCACACTGTAAAAAATAGGTGTACACCTAAAAACTTAACAATCACACTGTAAAAAATAGGTGTACACCTAAAAACTTAACAATCACACTGTAAAAAATAGGTGTACACCTAAAAACTTAACAATCACACTGTAAAAAATAGGTGTACACCTAAAAACTTAACAATCACACTGTAAAAAATAGGTGTACACCTAAAAACTTAACAATCACACTGTAAAAAATAGGTGTACACCTAAAAACTTAACAATCACACTGTAAAAAATAGGTGTACACCTAAAAACTTAACAATCACACTGTAAAAAATAGGTGTACACCTAAAAACTTAACAATCACACTGTAAAAAATAGGTGTACACCTAAAAACTTAACAATCACACTGTAAAAAATAGGTGTACACCTAAAAACTTAACAATCACACTGTAAAAAATAGGTGTACACCTAAAAACTTAACAATCACACTGTAAAAAATAGGTGTACACCTAAAAACTTAACAATCACACTGTAAAAAATAGGTGTACACCTAAAAACTTAACAATCACACTGTAAAAAATAGGTGTACACCTAAAAACTTAACAATCACACTGTAAAAAATAGGTGTACACCTAAAAACTTAACAATCACACTGTAAAAAATAGGTGTACACCTAAAAACTTAACAATCACACTGTAAAAAATAGGTGTACACCTAAAAACTTAACAATCACACTGTAAAAAATAGGTGTACACCTAAAAACTTAACAATCACACTGTAAAAAATAGGTGTACACCTAAAAACTTAACAATCACACTGTAAAAAATAGGTGTACACCTAAAAACTTAACAATCACACACTGTAAAAAATAGGTGTACACCTAAAAACTTAACAATCACACTGTAAAAAATAGGTGTACACCTAAAAACTTAACAATCACACTGTAAAAAATAGGTGTACACCTAAAAACTTAACAATCACACTGTAAAAAATAGGTGTACACCTAAAAACTTAACAATCACACTGTAAAAAATAGGTGTACACCTAAAAACTTAACAATCACACTGTAAAAAATAGGTGTACACCTAAAAACTTAACAATCACACTGTAAAAAATAGGTGTACACCTAAAAACTTAACAATCACACTGTAAAAAATAGGTGTACACCTAAAAACTTAACAATCACACTGTAAAAAATAGGTGTACACCTAAAAACTTAACAATCACACTGTAAAAAATAGGTGTACACCTAAAAACTTAACAATCACACTGTAAAAAATAGGTGTACACCTAAAAACTTAACAATCACACTGTAAAAAATAGGTGTACACCTAAAAACTTAACAATCACACTGTAAAAAATAGGTGTACACCTAAAAACTTAACAATCACACTGTAAAAAATAGGTGTACACCTAAAAACTTAACAATCACACTGTAAAAAATAGGTGTACACCTAAAAACTTAACAATCACACTGTAAAAAATAGGTGTACACCTAAAAACTTAACAATCACACTGTAAAAAATAGGTGTACACCTAAAAACTTAACAATCACACTGTAAAAAATAGGTGTACACCTAAAAACTTAACAATCACACTGTAAAAAATAGGTGTACACCTAAAAACTTAACAATCACACTGTAAAAAATAGGTGTACACCTAAAAACTTAACAATCACACTGTAAAAAATAGGTGTACACCTAAAAACTTAACAATCACACTGTAAAAAATAGGTGTACACCTAAAAACTTAACAATCACACTGTAAAAAATAGGTGTACACCTAAAAACTTAACAATCACACTGTAAAAAATAGGTGTACACCTAAAAACTTAACAATCACACTGTAAAAAATAGGTGTACACCTAAAAACTTAACAATCACACTGTAAAAAATAGGTGTACACCTAAAAACTTAACAATCACACTGTAAAAAATAGGTGTACACCTAAAAACTTAACAATCACACTGTAAAAAATAGGTGTACACCTAAAAACTTAACAATCACACTGTAAAAAATAGGTGTACACCTAAAAACTTAACAATCACACTGTAAAAAATAGGTGTACACCTAAAAACTTAACAATCACACTGTAAAAAATAGGTGTACACCTAAAAACTTAACAATCACACTGTAAAAAATAGGTGTACACCTAAAAACTTAACAATCACACTGTAAAAAATAGGTGTACACCTAAAAACTTAACAATCACACTGTAAAAAATAGGTGTACACCTAAAAACTTAACAATCACACTGTAAAAAATAGGTGTACACCTAAAAACTTAACAATCACACTGTAAAAAATAGGTGTACACCTAAAAACTTAACAATCACACTGTAAAAAATAGGTGTACACCTAAAAACTTAACAATCACACTGTAAAAAATAGGTGTACACCTAAAAACTTAACAATCACACTGTAAAAAATAGGTGTACACCTAAAAACTTAACAATCACACTGTAAAAAATAGGTGTACACCTAAAAACTTAACAATCACACTGTAAAAAATAGGTGTACACCTAAAAACTTAACAATCACACTGTAAAAAATAGGTGTACACCTAAAAACTTAACAATCACACTGTAAAAAATAGGTGTACACCTAAAAACTTAACAATCACACTGTAAAAAATAGGTGTACACCTAAAAACTTAACAATCACACTGTAAAAAATAGGTGTACACCTAAAAACTTAACAATCACACTGTAAAAAATAGGTGTACACCTAAAAACTTAACAATCACACTGTAAAAAATAGGTGTACACCTAAAAACTTAACAATCACACTGTAAAAAATAGGTGTACACCTAAAAACTTAACAATCACACTGTAAAAAATAGGTGTACACCTAAAAACTTAACAATCACACTGTAAAAAATAGGTGTACACCTAAAAACTTAACAATCACACTGTAAAAAATAGGTGTACACCTAAAAACTTAACAATCACACTGTAAAAAATAGGTGTACACCTAAAAACTTAACAATCACACTGTAAAAAATAGGTGTACACCTAAAAACTTAACAATCACACTGTAAAAAATAGGTGTACACCTAAAAACTTAACAATCACACTGTAAAAAATAGGTGTACACCTAAAAACTTAACAATCACACTGTAAAAAATAGGTGTACACCTAAAAACTTAACAATCACACTGTAAAAAATAGGTGTACACCTAAAAACTTAACAATCACACTGTAAAAAATAGGTGTACACCTAAAAACTTAACAATCACACTGTAAAAAATAGGTGTACACCTAAAAACTTAACAATCACACTGTAAAAAATAGGTGTACACCTAAAAACTTAACAATCACACTGTAAAAAATAGGTGTACACCTAAAAACTTAACAATCACACTGTAAAAAATAGGTGTACACCTAAAAACTTAACAATCACACTGTAAAAAATAGGTGTACACCTAAAAACTTAACAATCACACTGTAAAAAATAGGTGTACACCTAAAAACTTAACAATCACACTGTAAAAAATAGGTGTACACCTAAAAACTTAACAATCACACTGTAAAAAATAGGTGTACACCTAAAAACTTAACAATCACACTGTAAAAAATAGGTGTACACCTAAAAACTTAACAATCACACTGTAAAAAATAGGTGTACACCTAAAAACTTAACAATCACACTGTAAAAAATAGGTGTACACCTAAAAACTTAACAATCACACTGTAAAAAATAGGTGTACACCTAAAAACTTAACAATCACACTGTAAAAAATAGGTGTACACCTAAAAACTTAACAATCACACTGTAAAAAATAGGTGTACACCTAAAAACTTAACAATCACACTGTAAAAAATAGGTGTACACCTAAAAACTTAACAATCACACTGTAAAAAATAGGTGTACACCTAAAAACTTAACAATCACACTGTAAAAAATAGGTGTACACCTAAAAACTTAACAATCACACTGTAAAAAATAGGTGTACACCTAAAAACTTAACAATCACACTGTAAAAAATAGGTGTACACCTAAAAACTTAACAATCACACTGTAAAAAATAGGTGTACACCTAAAAACTTAACAATCACACTGTAAAAAATAGGTGTACACCTAAAAACTTAACAATCACACTGTAAAAAATAGGTGTACACCTAAAAACTTAACAATCACACTGTAAAAAATAGGTGTACACCTAAAAACTTAACAATCACACTGTAAAAAATAGGTGTACACCTAAAAACTTAACAATCACACTGTAAAAAATAGGTGTACACCTAAAAACTTAACAATCACACTGTAAAAAATAGGTGTACACCTAAAAACTTAACAATCACACTGTAAAAAATAGGTGTACACCTAAAAACTTAACAATCACACTGTAAAAAATAGGTGTACACCTAAAAACTTAACAATCACACTGTAAAAAATAGGTGTACACCTAAAAACTTAACAATCACACTGTAAAAAATAGGTGTACACCTAAAAACTTAACAATCACACTGTAAAAAATAGGTGTACACCTAAAAACTTAACAATCACACTGTAAAAAATAGGTGTACACCTAAAAACTTAAACAATCACACTGTAAAAAATAGGTGTACACCTAAAAACTTAACAATCACACTGTAAAAAATAGGTGTACACCTAAAAACTTAACAATCACACTGTAAAAAATAGGTGTACACCTAAAAACTTAACAATCACACTGTAAAAAATAGGTGTACACCTAAAAACTTAACAATCACACTGTAAAAAATAGGTGTACACCTAAAAACTTAACAATCACACTGTAAAAAATAGGTGTACACCTAAAAACTTAACAATCACACTGTAAAAAATAGGTGTACACCTAAAAACTTAACAATCACACTGTAAAAAATAGGTGTACACCTAAAAACTTAACAATCACACTGTAAAAAATAGGTGTACACCTAAAAACTTAACAATCACACTGTAAAAAATAGGTGTACACCTAAAAACTTAACAATCACACTGTAAAAAATAGGTGTACACCTAAAAACTTAACAATCACACTGTAAAAAATAGGTGTACACCTAAAAACTTAACAATCACACTGTAAAAAATAGGTGTACACCTAAAAACTTAACAATCACACTGTAAAAAATAGGTGTACACCTAAAAACTTAACAATCACACTGTAAAAAATAGGTGTACACCTAAAAACTTAACAATCACACTGTAAAAAATAGGTGTACACCTAAAAACTTAACAATCACACTGTAAAAAATAGGTGTACACCTAAAAACTTAACAATCACACTGTAAAAAATAGGTGTACACCTAAAAACTTAACAATCACACTGTAAAAAATAGGTGTACACCTAAAAACTTAACAATCACACTGTAAAAAATAGGTGTACACCTAAAAACTTAACAATCACACTGTAAAAAATAGGTGTACACCTAAAAACTTAACAATCACACTGTAAAAAATAGGTGTACACCTAAAAACTTAACAATCACACTGTAAAAAATAGGTGTACACCTAAAAACTTAACAATCACACTGTAAAAAATAGGTGTACACCTAAAAACTTAACAATCACACTGTAAAAAATAGGTGTACACCTAAAAACTTAACAATCACACTGTAAAAAATAGGTGTACACCTAAAAACTTAACAATCACACTGTAAAAAATAGGTGTACACCTAAAAACTTAACAATCACACTGTAAAAAATAGGTGTACACCTAAAAACTTAACAATCACACTGTAAAAAATAGGTGTACACCTAAAAACTTAACAATCACACTGTAAAAAATAGGTGTACACCTAAAAACTTAACAATCACACTGTAAAAAATAGGTGTACACCTAAAAACTTAACAATCACACTGTAAAAAATAGGTGTACACCTAAAAACTTAACAATCACACTGTAAAAAATAGGTGTACACCTAAAAACTTAACAATCACACTGTAAAAAATAGGTGTACACCTAAAAACTTAACAATCACACTGTAAAAAATAGGTGTACACCTAAAAACTTAACAATCACACTGTAAAAAATAGGTGTACACCTAAAAACTTAACAATCACACTGTAAAAAATAGGTGTACACCTAAAAACTTAACAATCACACTGTAAAAAATAGGTGTACACCTAAAAACTTAACAATCACACTGTAAAAAATAGGTGTACACCTAAAAACTTAACAATCACACTGTAAAAAATAGGTGTACACCTAAAAACTTAACAATCACACTGTAAAAAATAGGTGTACACCTAAAAACTTAACAATCACACTGTAAAAAATAGGTGTACACCTAAAAACTTAACAATCACACTGTAAAAAATAGGTGTACACCTAAAAACTTAACAATCACACTGTAAAAATAGGTGTACACCTAAAAACTTAACAATCACACTGTAAAAAATAGGTGTACACCTAAAAACTTAACAATCACACTGTAAAAAATAGGTGTACACCTAAAAACTTAACAATCACACTGTAAAAAATAGGTGTACACCTAAAAACTTAACAATCACACTGTAAAAAATAGGTGTACACCTAAAAACTTAACAATCACACTGTAAAAAATAGGTGTACACCTAAAAACTTAACAATCACACTGTAAAAAATAGGTGTACACCTAAAAACTTAACAATCACACTGTAAAAAATAGGTGTACACCTAAAAACTTAACAATCACACTGTAAAAAATAGGTGTACACCTAAAAACTTAACAATCACACTGTAAAAAATAGGTGTACACCTAAAAACTTAACAATCACACTGTAAAAAATAGGTGTACACCTAAAAACTTAACAATCACAC
>JAVRKA010001427.1:0-10941 GCA_034508555.1 Venustoraphidia nigricollis
ATGCCTATCGACACCTATATCTGAAATGCCTATCGACACCTATATCTGAAATGCTTATCGACACCTATATCTGAAATGCCTATCGACACCTATATCTGAAATGCCTATCGACACCTATATCTGAAATGCCTATCGACACCTATATCTGAAATGCTTACCGACACCTATTTTTGAAATGCCTATCGGAAACTACATCTGAAATGCCTATCAGCACCTATATTTGAAATGCCTATCGGCAACCATATCTGGAATGCCTATCGGCACCTATATTTAAATTGCCTATCGGCTTCTATATCTGAAATGCCTATCGGCACCTATTTTTAAAATGCCAATCGGCAACTATATCTGAAATGCCTATCGGCACCTATATCTGAAATGCCTATCGACACCTATATCTGAAATGCCTATCGACACCTATATCTGAAATGCCTATCGACACCTATATCTGAAATGCCTATCGACACCTATATCTGAAATGCCTATCGACACCTATATCTGAAATGCCTATCGACACCTATATCTGAAATGCCTATCGACACCTATATCTGAAATGCCTATCGACACCTATTTTTGAAATGCCTATCGGAAACTACATCTGAAATGCCTATCAGCACCTATATTTGAAATGCCTATCGGCAACCATATCTGGAATGCCTATCGGCACCTATATTTGAAATGCCTATCGGCTTCTATATCTGAAATGCCTATCGGCACCTATTTTTAAACTGCCAATCGGCAACTATATCTGAAATGCCTATCGGCACCTATATCTGAAATGCCTATCGACACCTATATCTGAAATGCCTATCGACACCTATATCTGAAATGCCTATCGACACCTATATCTGAAATGCCTATCGACACCTATATCTGAAATGCCTATCGACACCTATATCTGAAATGCCTATCGACACCTATATCTGAAATGCCTATCGACACCTATATCTGAAATGCCTATCGACACCTATTTTTGAAATGCCTATCGGAAACTACATCTGAAATGCCTATCAGCACCTATATTTGAAATGCCTATCGGCAACCATATCTGGAATGCCTATCGGCACCTATATTTGAAATGCCTATCGGCTTCTATATCTGAAATGCCTATCGGCACCTATTTTTAAAATGCCAATCGGCAACTATATCTGAAATGCCTATCGGCACCTATATCTGAAATGCCTATCGACACCTATATCTGAAATGCCTATCGACACCTATATCTGAAATGCCTATCGACACCTATATCTGAAATGCCTATCGACACCTATATCTGAAATGCCTATCGACACCTATATCTGAAATGCCTATCGACACCTATATCTGAAATGCCTATCGACACCTATATCTGAAATGCCTATCGACACCTATTTTTGAAATGCCTATCGGAAACTACATATGAAATGCCTATCAGCACCTATATTTGAAATGCCTATCGGCAACCATATCTGGAATGCCTATCGGCACCTATATTTGAAATGCCTATCGGCTTCTATATCTGAAATGCCTATCGGCAACTATTTTTAAAATGCCAATCGGCAACTATATCTGAAATGCCTATCGGCACTTATATCTGAAATGCCTATCGACACCTATATCTGAAATGCCTATCGACACCTATATCTGAAATGCCTATCGACACCTATATCTGAAATGCCTATCGACACCTATATCTGAAATGCCTATCGACACCTATATCTGAAATGCCTATCGACACCTATATCTGAAATGCCTATCGACAACTATATCTGAAATGCCTATCGACACCTATTTTTTAAATTCCTATCAGGAACTACATCTGAAATGCCTATCAGCACCTATATTTGAAATGCCTATCGGCAACCATATCTGGAATGCCTATCGGCACCTATATTTGAAATGCCCATCGGCTTCTATATCTGAAATGCCTATCGGCACCTATTTTTAAAATGCCAATCGGCAACTATATCTAAAATGCCTATCGGCACCTATATCTGAAATGCCTATCGACACCTATATCTGAAATGCCTATCGACACCTATATCTGAAATGCCTATCGACACCTATATCTGAAATGCCTATCGACACCTATATCTGAAATGCCTATCGACACCTATATCTGAAATGCCTATCGACACCTATATCTGAAATGCCTATCGACACCTATATCTGAAATGCCTATCGACACCTATATCTGAGATGCCTATCGACACCTATTTTTGAAATGCCTATCGGAAACTACATCTGAAATGCCTATCAGCACCTATATTTGAAATGCCTATCGGCAACCATATCTGGAATGCCTATCGGCACCTATATTTGAAATGCCTATCGGCTTCTATATCTGAAATGCCTATCGGCACCTATTTTTAAAATGCCAATCGGCAACTATATCTGAAATGCCTATCGGCACCTATATCTGAAATGCCTATCGACACCTATATCTGAAATGCCTATCGACACCTATATCTGAAATGCCTATCGACACCTATATCTGAAATGCCTATCGACACCTATATCTGAAATGCCTATCGACACCTATATCTGAAATGCCTATCGACACCTATTTTTGAAATGCCTATCGGAAACTACATGTGAAATGCCTATCAGCACCTATATTTGAAATGCCTATCGGCAACCATATCTGGAATGCCTATCGGCACTTATATTTTAAATGCCTATCGGCTTCTATATCTGAAATGCCTATCGGCACTTATTTTTAAAATGCCAATCGGCAACTATATCTGAAATGCCTATCGGCACCTATATCTGAAATGCCTATCGACACCTATATCTGAAATGCCTATCGACACCTATATCTGAAATGCCTATCGACACCTATATCTGAAATGCCTATCGACACCTATATCTGAAATGCCTATCGACACCTATATCTGAAATGCCTATCGACACCTATATCTGAAATGCCTATCGACACCTATATCTGAAATGCCTATCGACACCTATATCTGAAATGCCTATCGACACCTATATCTGAAATGCCTATCGACACCTATATCTGAAATGCCTATCGACACCTATATCTGAAATGCCTATCGACACCTATTTTTGAAATGCCTATCGGAAACTACATCTGAAATGCCTATCAGCACCTATATTTGAAATGCCTATCGGCAACCATATCTGGAATGCCTATCGGCACCTATATTTGAAATGCCTATCGGCTTCTATATCTGAAATGCCTATCGGCACCTATTTTTAAAATGCCAATCGGCAACTATATCTGAAATGCCTATCGGCACCTATATCTGAAATGCCTATCGACACCTATATCTGAAATGCCTATCGACACCTATATCTGAAATACCTATCGACACCTATATCTGAAATGCCTATCGACACCTATTTTTGAAATGCCTATCGGAAACTACATCTGAAATGCCTATCGGCACTTATATCTGAAATGCCTATCGACACCTGTATCTGAAATGCCTATCGACACCTATATCTGAAATGCCTATCGACACCTATATCTGAAATGCCTATCGACACCTATATCTGAAATGCCTATCGACACCAATATCTGAAATGCCTATCGACACCTATATCTGAAATGCCTATCGACACCTATATCTGAAATGCCTATCGACACCTATATCTGAAATGCCTATCGACACCTATTTTTGAAATGCCTATCGGAAACTACATCTGAAATGCCTATCAGCACCTATATTTGAAATGCCTATCGGCAACCATATCTGGAATGCCTATCGGCACCTATATTTGAAATGCCTATCGGCTTCTATATCTGAAATGCCTATCGGCACCTATTTTTAAAATGCCAATCGGCAACTATATCTGAAATGCCTATCGGCACCTATATCTGAAATGCCTATCGACACCTATATCTGAAATGCCTATCGACACCTATATCTGAAATGCCTATCGACACCTATATCTGAAATGCCTATCGACACCTATATCTGAAATGCCTATCGACACCTATATCTGAAATGCCTATCGACACCTATATCTGAAATGCCTATCGACAGCTATATCTGAAATGCCTATCGACACCTATATCTGAAATGCCTATCGACACCTACATCTGAAATGCCTATCGACACCTATTTTTGAAATGCCTATCGGAAACTACATCTGAAATGCCTATCAGCACTTATATTTGAAATGCCTATCGGCAACCATATCTGGAATGCCTATCGGCACCTATATTTGAAATGCCTATCGGCTTCTATATCTGAAATGCCTATCGGCACCTATTTTTAAAATGCCAATCGGCAACTATATCTGAAATGCCTATCGGCACCTATATCTGAAATGCCTATCGACACCTATATTTGAAATGCCTATCGACACCTATATCTGAAATGCCTATCGACACCTATATCTGAAATGCCTATCGACACCTATATCTGAAATGCCTATCGACACCTATATCTGAAATGCCTATCGACACCTATATTTGAAATGCCTATCGACACCTATATCTGAAATGCCTATCGACACCTATTTTTGAAATGCCTATCGGAAACTACATCTGAAATGCCTATCAGCACCTATATTTGAAATGCCTATCGGCAACCATATCTGGAATGCCTATCGGCACCTATATTTGAAATGCCTATCGGCTTCTATATCTGAAATGCCTATCGGCACCTATTTTTAAAATGCCAATCGGCAACTATATCTGAAATGCCTATCGGCACCTATTTTTAAAATGCCAATCAGCAACTATATCTGAAATGCCTATCGGCACCTATATCTGAAAAGCCTATCGACACCTATATCTGAAATGCCTATCGACACCTATATCTGAAATGCCTATCGACACCTATATCTGAAATGCCTATCGACACCTATATCTGAAATGCCTATCGACACCTATATCTGAAATGCCTATCGACACCTATATCTGAAATGCCTATCGACACCTATATCTGAAATGCCTATCGACACCTATTTTTGAAATGCCCATCGGAAACTACATCTGAAATGCCTATCAGCACCTATATTTGAAATGCCTATCGGCAACCATATCTGGAATGCCTATCGGCACCTATATTTGAAATGCCTATCGGCTTCTATATCTGAAATGCCTATCGGCACCTATTTTTAAAATGCCAATCGGCAACTATATCTGAAATGCCTATCGGCACCTACATCTGAAATGCCTATCGACACCTATATCTGAAATGCCTATCGACACCTATATCTGAAATGCCTATCGTCACCTATATCTGAAATTCCTATCGAGACCTATATCTGAAATGCCTATCGACACCTATATCTAAAATGCCTATCGACACCTATATCTGAAATGCCTATCGACACCTATATCTGAAATGCCTATCGACACCTATTTTTGAAATGCCTATCGGAAACTACATCTGAAATGCCTATTAGCACCTATATTTGAAATGCCTATCGGCAACCATATCTGGAATGCCTATCGGCACCTATATTTGAAATGCCTATCGGCTTCTATATCTGAAATGCCTATCGGCACCTATTTTTAAAATGCCAATCGGCAACTATATCTGAAATGCCTATCGGCACCTATATCTGAAATGTTTATCGACACCTATATCTGAAATGCCTATAGACACCTATATCTGAAATGCCTATCGACACCTATATCTGAAATGCCTATCGACACCTATATCTGAAATGCCTATCGACACCTATATCTGAAATGCCTATCGACACCTATATCTGAAATGCCTATCGACACCTATATCTGAAATGCCTATCGACACCTATATCTGAAATGCCTATCGACACCTATTTTTGAAATGCCTATCGGAAACTACATCTGAAATGCCTATCAGCACCTATATTTGAAATGCCTATCGGCAACCATATCTGGAATGCCTATCGGCACCTATATTTGAAATGCCTATCGGCTTCTATATCTGAAATGCCTATCGACACCTATTTTTAAAATGCCAATCGGCAACTATATCTGAAATGCCTATCGGCACCTATATCTGAAATGCCTATCGACACCTATATCTGAAATGCCTAAAAACACCTATATCTGAAATGCCTATCGACACCTATATCTGAAATGCCTATCGACACCTATATCTGAAATGCCTATCGACACCTATATCTGAAATGCCTATCGACACCTATTTTTGAAATACCTATCGGAAACTACATCTGAAATGCCTATCAGCACCTATATTTGAAATGCCTATCGGCAACCATATCTGGAATGCCTATCGGCACCTATATTTGAAATGCCTATCGGCTTCTATATCTGAAATGCCTATCGGCACCTATTTTTAAAATGCCAATCGGCAACTATATCTGAAATGCCTATCGGCACCTATATCTGAAATGCCTATCGACACCTATATCTGAAATGCCTATCGACACCTATATCTGAAATGCCTATCGACACCTATATCTGAAATGCCTATCGACACCTATATCTGAAATGCCTATCGACACCTATATCTGAAATGCCTATCGACACCTATATCTGAAATGCCTATCGACACCTATATCTGAAATGCCTATCGACAGCTATATCTGAAATGCCTATCGACACCTACATCTGAAATGCCTATCGACACCTATTTTTGAAATGCCTATCGGAAACTACATCTGAAATGCCTATCAGCACTTATATTTGAAATGCCTATCGGCAACCATATCTGGAATGCCTATCGGCACCTATATTTGAAATGCCTATCGGCTTCTATATCTGAAATGCCTATCGGCACCTATTTTTAAAATGCCAATCGGCAACTATATCTGAAATGCCTATCGGCACCTATATCTGAAATGCCTATCGACACCTATATTTGAAATGCCTATCGACACCTATATCTGAAATGCCTATCGACACCTATATCTGAAATGCCTATCGACACCTATATCTGAAATGCCTATCGACACCTATATCTGAAATGCCTATCGACACCTATATTTGAAATGCCTATCGACACCTATATCTGAAATGCCTATCGACACCTATTTTTGAAATGCCTATCGGAAACTACATCTGAAATGCCTATCAGCACCTATATTTGAAATGCCTATCGGCAACCATATCTGGAATGCCTATCGGCACCTATATTTGAAATGCCTATCGGCTTCTATATCTGAAATGCCTATCGGCACCTATTTTTAAAATGCCAATCGGCAACTATATCTGAAATGCCTATCGGCACCTATTTTTAAAATGCCAATCAGCAACTATATCTGAAATGCCTATCGGCACCTATATCTGAAAAGCCTATCGACACCTATATCTGAAATGCCTATCGACACCTATATCTGAAATGCCTATCGACACCTATATCTGAAATGCCTATCGACACCTATATCTGAAATGCCTATCGACACCTATATCTGAAATGCCTATCGACACCTATATCTGAAATGCCTATCGACACCTATATCTGAAATGCCTATCGACACCTATTTTTGAAATGCCCATCGGAAACTACATCTGAAATGCCTATCAGCACCTATATTTGAAATGCCTATCGGCAACCATATCTGGAATGCCTATCGGCACCTATATTTGAAATGCCTATCGGCTTCTATATCTGAAATGCCTATCGGCACCTATTTTTAAAATGCCAATCGGCAACTATATCTGAAATGCCTATCGGCACCTACATCTGAAATGCCTATCGACACCTATATCTGAAATGCCTATCGACACCTCTATCTGAAATGCCTATCGTCACCTATATCTGAAATTCCTATCGAGACCTATATCTGAAATGCCTATCGACACCTATATCTAAAATGCCTATCGACACCTATATCTGAAATGCCTATCGACACCTATATCTGAAATGCCTATCGACACCTATTTTTGAAATGCCTATCGGAAACTACATCTGAAATGCCTATTAGCACCTATATTTGAAATGCCTATCGGCAACCATATCTGGAATGCCTATTGGCACCTATATTTGAAATGCCTATCGGCTTCTATATCTGAAATGCCTATCGGCACCTATTTTTAAAATGCCAATCGGCAACTATATCTGAAATGCCTATCGGCACCTATATCTGAAATGTTTATCGACACCTATATCTGAAATGCCTATAGACACCTATATCTGAAATGCCTATCGACACCTATATCTGAAATGCCTATCGACACCTATATCTGAAATGCCTATCGACACCTATATCTGAAATGCCTATCGACACCTATATCTGAAATGCCTATCGACACCTATCTCTGAAATGCCTATCGACACCTATATCTGAAATGCCTATCGACACCTATTTTTGAAATGCCTATCGGAAACTACATCTGAAATGCCTATCAGCACCTATATTTGAAATGCCTATCGGCAACCATATCTGGAATGCCTATCGGCACCTATATTTGAAATGCCTATCGGCTTCTATATCTGAAATGCCTATCGACACCTATTTTTAAAATGCCAATCGGCAACTATATCTGAAATGCCTATCGGCACCTATATCTGAAATGCCTATCGACACCTATATCTGAAATGCCTAAAAACACCTATATCTGAAATGCCTATCGACACCTATATCTGAAATGCCTATCGACACCTATATCTGAAATGCCTATCGACACCTATATCTGAAATGCCTATCGACACCTATTTTTGAAATACCTATCGGAAACTACATCTGAAATGCCTATCAGCACCTATATTTGAAATGCCTATCGGCAACCATATCTGGAATGCCTATCGGCACCTATATTTGAAATGCCTATCGGCTTCTATATCTGAAATGCCTATCGGCACCTATTTTTAAAATGCCAATCGGCAACTATATCCGAAATGCCTATCGGCACCTATATCTGAAATGCCTATCGACACCTATATCTGAAATGCCTATCGACACCTATATCTGAAATGCCTATCGACACCTATATCTGAAATGCCTATCGACACCTATATCTGAAATGCCTATCGACACCTATATCTGAAATGCCTATCGACACCTATATCTGAAATGCCTATCGACACCTATTTTTGAAATGCCTATGGGAAACTACATCTGAAATGCCTATCAGCACCTATATTTGAAATGCTTATCGGCAACCATATCTGGAATGCCTATCGGCACCTATATTTAAAATGCCTATCGGCTTCTATATCTGAAATGCCTATCGGCACCTATTTTTAAAATGCCAATCGGCAACTATATCTGAAATGCCTATCGGCACCTATACCTGAAATGCCTATCGACACCTATATCTGAAATGCCTATCGACACCTATATCTGAAATGCCTATCGACACCTATATCTTAAATGCCTATCGACACCTATATCTGAAATGCCTATCGACACCTATATCTGAAATGCCTATCGACACCTATATCTGAAATGCCTATCGACACCTACATCTGAAATGCCTATCGACACCTATATCTGAAATGTCTATCGACACCTATTTTTGAAATGCCTATCGGAAACTACATCTGAAATGCCTATCAGCACCTATATTTGAAATGCCTACCGGCAACCATATCTGGAATGCCTATCGGCACCTATATTTGAAATGCCTATCGGCTTCTATATCTGAAATGCCTATCGGCACCTATTTTTAAAATGCCAATCGGCAACTATATCTGAAATGCCTATCGGCACCTATATCTGAAATGCCTATCGACACCTATATCTGAAATGCCTATCGACACCTATATCTGAAATGCCTATCGACACCTATATCTGAAATGCCTATCGACACCTATATCTGAAATGCCTATCGACACCTATATCTGAAATGCCTATCGACACCTATATCTGAAATGCCAATCGACACCTATATCTGAAATGCCTATCGACACCTATTTTTGAAATGCCTATCGGAAACTACATCTGAAATTCCTATCAGCACCTATATTTGAAATGCCTATCGGCAACCATATCTGGAATGCCTATCGGCACCTATATTTGAAATGCCTATCGGCTTCTATATCTGAAATGCCTATCGGCACCTATTTTTAAAATGCCAATCGGCAACTATATCTGAAATGCCTATCGGCACCTATATCTGAAATGCCTATCGACACCTATATCTGAAATGCCTATCGACACCTATATCTGAAATGCCTATCGACACCTGTATCTGAAATGCCTATCGACACCTATATCTGAAATGCCTATCGACACCTATATCTGAAATGCCTATCGACACCTATATCTGAAATGCCTATCGACACCTATATCTGAAATGCCTATCGACACCTATATCTAAAATGCCTATCGACACCTATTTTTGAAATGCCTATCGGAAACTACATCTGAAATGCCTATCAGCACCTATATTTGAAATGCCTATCGGCAACCATATCTGGAATGCCTATCGGCACCTATATTTGAAATGCCTATCGGCTTCTATATCTGAAATGCCTATCGGCACCTATTTTTAAAATGCCAATCGGCAACTATATCTGAAATGCCTATCGGCACCTATATCTGAAATGCCTATCGACACCTATATATGAAATGCCTATCGACACCTATATCTGAAATGCCTATCGACACCTATATCTGAAATGCCTATCGGCAACCATATCTGGAATGCCTATCGGCACCTATATTTGAAATGCCTATCGGCTTCTATATCTGAAATGCCTATCGGCACCTATTTTTAAACTGCCAATCGGCAACTATATCTGAAATGCCTATCGGCACCTATATCTGAAATGCCTATCGACACTTATATCTGAAATTGCCTATCGACACCTATATCTGAAATGCCTATCGACACCTATATCTGAAATGCCTATCGACACCTATAATCTGAAATGCCTATCGACACCTATATCTGAAATGCCTATCGACACCTATATCTGAAATGCCTATCGACACCTATATCTGAAATGCCTATCGACACCTATATCTGAAATGCCTATCGACACCTATATCTGAAATGCCTATCGACACCTATATCTGAAATGCCTATCGACACCTATATCTGAAATGCCTATCGACACCTATATCGAAATGCCTATCGACACC